>APFE030530001.1:66500-106247 GCA_000404065.3 Pinus taeda
ACTATTTCCAATTGTTGTGGTGTTGCCTAAAGAAGGTGTTTGCTCTTTGTATCCTCATAATGCGCTATCATTTCCTCCGTGAAAATTGACCACGTAACAAGTTTTTTATGAGAACAAAGCCCTTTATACCATAAAAATTGATCCGGTTCTAAATATGAAGATGCAATACATACCTTTTGTAACAGTGGCACACCATCTAGATCAAAATATTTCTCCATCTGAAGTATCCAATTTATCGGATCCTTGCCATCAAACTTCCTCATCTTGCTTTTTATTCATTTTAGGAGCTTGATATTGAAACGACTGTAACTCTGCACTTTTAGATCTTTAAGTTCTAAAATTTCAACCTACAGTAGCCTTCCGTGTCCTCTTTCCAATGCCACCAGTCTGATCCAAATTGGATTCTCCAAGGAAGAGTAATGCCAAATCTCCCACAGTGACATGATTATAGACTAGTTCAATAGAGCGAACTTGTATGACATGCCACGAGTCACTGTTTCGACCTTTGGCTCTGAAAAAGATATACACGAAACTACAGTCCGTCCTCTTTCTGTACCTTCTTACGAAATTTCAATCAGATGCTCAGAGAGAAAGTTATGATGGTTTTCCCCAGGTTACCTGTTTGGAATGAAATTCAGGAGTCTGCAAGAAGACCAACTTCCTCAGATCATATCTCCACAAATATAGCGCGAACAACTCTGAAATTCAGACCCAAGATTCAACGTCATTTCTTCTCAAATGGGTGTTTTTTTTTAGCTTCTGAAACACCGCAGAAAAAAGTTATAGCGAATATTCCACGATGACCTGTTTGGAGCAGCAAAACCCTAGAATCCAAACCTCTGATACCAAATGTTATGAAACCAGCTCAAGAAAAGATAGAAAAGATAGATCAACGCCTTAGAATTCAGCCTCTTCGAGGGGGCAACCTCATTTACATTACATAAATGAACAATTCTTCGATGATACAAATGAAAATACCTGCTTTCTATATATAGGAGTCTAAGGGGTCATAACACAATCAGAGCCGACATAACAATAATAATGTAAGGGCACAATAATAACAATAGTGGGCTTCTATGGGGCACAATAGTAATAATATGGGCACTACATGGGTACATCAATATAATAAGTGGGTTGTACTAATAACAATAAGGGGTTACACTAGTAGTATAGGGGCCTAACACTTGGACATTAAATCCAGCGTCATATATCAAGTATAAAAAAGCTTTAGCAACATGATGATCAACAACATAAAGGCAACTTAAATCAAAGATTAGTTTGTAAAGATTTTGTCAAAAGAAAAAATGTAACATTTTATTTGTTTATTTGAAGTAAACTACAAAACATAGAATATATGGATATTGAAAACATATATCACTTATGTTGTATGGCCTTTTTGAATCTATCATAGCCCATTAAAACCTATTATATCTCATGATATCCCATTTTAAAATGATGAGCATGATTAAAGGGTGAAGAATTAATTTGTTTTGTCCCCTTGTTTACTTTGTTTTGATCCCTTTTTTTTTATGCCATAAAGCCATTCCATTCATCCTTTCATAACAAAAATATTTTCATTTGTGCATACAAGTGTTATGTTGTATCTTCTAGAGACAACCTCAAATTGCTTACAAGACCAGTGCCTGGAACATCTAGATTTTTGTGTGTCTCATACGATTCTCAGGAGATTGGAGACATCACATATATTTTGAACCTATATATATATCTATATATATATATATATATATATATATATATATATATATATATATATATAGAGAGAGAGAGAGCACACACACACACACACACACACACACACACACAATAAGCAGGATGGGTTGGTTCATTCATCCAAGGACATATCCATGTATTTATGTTACTCTTTCACATATACAACTCACAAAAATATATGTATAAACTAGTGGAGGTCGAGTAGTTTGAAGACCTACAGTTTAATCAACTTTGGCAAAGAAATGAAAGAAGAGAAGGAGATAGAATAAATAATCATATAGATCTTGAAACATTAAGAATTCTACACTTATCTGAGTTAAATATAGACATAACATATGAAAGAGGATTGGGCGCCATGATTCATGGAGCGCAATTTTAAAGATATAATCTCAAAGATCCATACAGACATGTGCATTAACGAGTCAACACAAATGAATCTGTAAAAACATATGAAACATTTCTAGCAACTACAATTACATGAAATCAGAGAGGAAACATGAACATCATGGAATTTGAACAAAGAAGTAACGTATTGTAGCACTCGAAGGTTGGAATCACCACCATTTCATTAATATTCTTAAAGATGCAAATATTGAAGTCATACACTCTCAAAAATAACATGTAGTTAATCTTTAGGATTCATAACCGTTTCTAAGTGTTTCTTCCTCCCTTTTATAAGGAGAGGGAGAACATGAAAATTAGTTACAAAAAATCTCAGGCCAGAGCTTCCAGCAGTTGGCATGACTAGCTGTCTCAGCGTGTAGCCTCTGTTGCCTCCAATTATTACAACATAAAGGTACTTTTCTTGGAAATAAAACAGAATAATAATAGTAGTCAAAATCAACAAAACTGAATTAACAAGTGAACTAAAATGATGGTCCTTTAAAAATATCTCCATGCCACTCTCTTTGTTGGCCTCTAGTCCAACCACGCTTCTGCTACATTATGCCTCATGCTCTCTCGGCGAGTTCCTGTCACTTTCGGTCTCAACAGTTTCACTTCTGCACTTATAGGAACCTGAAAGTGGTTCTGGACATATCATGAACACTGCTTCCAACTCATTTGTCCCTTTAGACTTCCTGCGGAACACTATCAGAGCCATACATGCCATGTGAAATAGTTATACAGTTGTATCGAAGCTCAGGCTATTCAAGAAGTTTACACTGGACAGGCTTTGTAAAACTGCGAATGTTGATCTCTTTAAGCCCCTTTTGTTTTGATCCCTTTCAGTATTTCTTCATCATATGACCAGATGCTATGACCGGGTGCTTGGCCAAATATCAGAGGTCAGCAAATTGAAGATTTTATGTCAGCATATTTGGTGCATCCTCTTGAAACTTGTGATCGCCAATCATCCTTTGTGCTTAGCCTTTGGTTCCTTAGTTCTTTATGTGACCACAAGCTAACCCTTGTATCAAAGACCCTTTATCAGCGCATCACAATCAAGGTTTCAACGTTGATGTAACACATGCCTCATCCTACGAATGTCGATCTCTGATTGTATATCTCACATCGCAATTCCATTAGGATTGAAACTTTTGAAAACATCAATCACTGACATACGATAGGGCCTAGTCACTGACTGTCGATTGGACTATGTATAGGACCCCACTGATTGTAGATTTGTGACATGCCCAATGTTGTTGTGATCGTTGATCGCCGATTTCATTGTACCTTGGACCTCTTATATGTGATTCCCAATATCGGTAATCATTGATCACAAGTTTACTCTACCCTTTTTGATATTTGAGCTTGCTAATACAGGACCTTTGATATATCAGACATCTGACATGCAATGGGTCGATATGCCATGTTGCTCTGAGTGCAATCGCTGATATGTTGATATACTATGTGCCATGGACCCCCAATCACTGATATGCCGATATCTCTCTAGACCTCTGATGTGTAGGACCTTCTATATGTTGGGACTTCTGATTGTTAGGATCGCTGATATGCCGAGACCCAGGGTTTTACACTTAGGCATTTTCTCCTTGTTTTCCGATTTTCAAAGGTAACCTTCAATCTGCTCTAACTTTTGATTCTTGAGTCCATATGGGGAGTTCTATATACCGTTGGAAAGTAGCTTCAGAGCACTTTCCAATGGAGAGGGTCTGATTTAGTTTTGAATGCTTCTATTGCATTGGAGGCTGGCTCCAAACGTATCTATTCTTTTTCCCTCTTTGTACAACTAGAACTCTTTTTACAGAAGGTGACAACATGTTACATGAGAAACATTGTTACAAAAACTAGACTTCGAAGTTAAATGTCCATATTTATATTGTTTTTTTACGTTTCTTCATTGAACAAGCTAAAATGTGTTTTGACATTTTTTGCAGCCTCCAAATTCTAAAGTGAAATCATAGGTTGATGAACTTTGAGGAATGACCTAGAAAAAATAGAAGATGGAGAATGTAGAAAATAGATTGAGAAAAAGTATCCACCATTCAATGCAACAAAGAACCACTCTTGTCACTCTAATAGCTTAGTCAATTCCTCGATCAGTGGGGTGAACTAGTGGAAGAATATACAATAGATTTAAGTGACATAACATACTAGACAATTATTCAAGTTTGCTAAGAAATGGTGTAAGAAAGTCAAGTCATTCTCAAAGATACATTCTAGAGCAAATATGTTAATCAAATTTTGCTAGGTTCCCTTCATTTGCATGAGGAGATGCAAATATATCAATGTGGGGGGGATGTTGGGCCATTGATCTGTCATCATTTCATCATTATTCACAATCATTATTTTAACCATTTGCGTCATTTTTTCATCCGTTGCTTACCCCATTTTCCACAAGATCTCGTAAACACATCATAAATATTTCTAACACTCAAAGTAGTTAATTTTCATCAATTTTCTTTTCTTTTAATGAATTAATTAGGATTATGTTTAGCTTTACTAATGAGAGTTTGGCCAGTTCAAGATTCTGCAGCTCAAGTTAATTTATGTATCTATCTCCATGGTTAACGTAGTAGCATCACTCTAGAAGGGAATATGACACTTGGAATTGGTTTCTAAAAGCTCCAATATGGATTTGTGTTGGTCAAATTCTACCCAGTGCGCATGTGTGAACCTCCAACAAGAAATTAAAGGAAAAACACAACAATTTTGACCAATCAACTTTAAACGTTTTTTATCAACAAATTAAAAGGAATGTTGGAAAACGAAAACATGATTTTTTTTCAGCATGAGCCCAATTAGGTTCCCTATAAGTGATTTACTCAAATTTGTTACTGTTTGGGATATCTTTCAGGTTCTTTGGAGCCCTATTTTCCAGGTTGCGTGAGAAAACAGTGCACCAATGTGCCAATTAACACCTAGCCAAGCAAAAAGAGGTTGGAATGGACTGTGCTATAGTAAATTCGTGGCAATGAGGTGTCATTTCAATTCTTATTCTTAGCCATAACGATCTCAATGTATTTGTAACGTAAAAACTATATAAATGGTTCAGCTAGAAGAAAATGATAGTGAATGTATTAAGTTCAGATTGTTGCTATCATTTTTGGAGGAAAGCTCTATTTCAAATAACACAAACACTTTGTTTCATGGCATAATTTTGAAGTGTTGATGATTTAATCTAGTGATATAAGATTCTTACTTCCCTACACTCAACAGGAGGACTCCCTGTAGAGTTGTGAGACAATGTATTTGTTCTTTTGATTTAATTTTTTCATTATGCATTCATTTTTATTTAGATTTTGAAATAAACAAATGTTTTGATGCTCTAATGCTCTGTTTCAACAATTTACTCATCAATATTTTATTTTTTTTGTTATAGAATGAGCACTCAAAATTAAATAATAATAAAAAACTACAAAAACATTTAATTTGAATTGTTTTTTTTTAGATTTGCTTTCATTTCAGTTTCAATGTTGAATTGATATGATCGGTTTTGAATTAAGAAATGCACACTAGTAATTCTATTACTTGCCATACTTTAGAATAGTTTTCAATTTCCAAGCTTCATATCTTTAGATCAGTTTCAATTTCAGAATTAGGATTCCTTTCAAGTTCGAATGGATTGAGTTTCCTTCTAGTTTCTTTTCAATTTTATCGAGTAGCCTTGTCTTTCAATTTCATAGAATAAAATTGTCATTCAAGTTCACTAGAATAAGAAATTTCCATTGTTAGAATAGACTTTGAAGTTCTTTCATTCATAATAGTTTTCTTTGAAACCACTTCTTAGTTTTGAGTAGAGAAAAGAATATGTGTATATGCTTAACTAGATCTAGTCTAGATTTCATTTGCATTTGCAATAGTTTAAATTTCTTTTCCATGATCTTGTCATAAATAAGGTTCATCTTCACCTTGCAATTAGAATAATTGAAAGTAAATTCCATAACGCATACATTTCATATATACTTCACAAGTTCACGGAACCCTGGGTTTGACAATTAATGCAAGTAGTTTAACTAACAATTAAATTACCCAACACTTGGTAATTACTTGTCAGAGTTAATACTCGTTTCTTTGTTATTTATTTTTACTTATTCATAAAGAAATTACACAAACTATTCTTCAAAGATCACAAAGAAGTAAGAGACAAGGATATTTAGGCTTTCAAGCTAGGGAAAAACCCCTCAAGAGGGGAAAACTCAACAATCCTCTTCTTATTGAATCAATTCAAAATGAGATATCCAATTAGAGACAAGAAAAGTCTTCCAAAAATTGACCAAGTTGAACCTTCCTTCAAGTAATCTTAAGCAGTTTAAATCAACGCCTTCAAGTCAAAATCAATGCTAAACAAATTTGTCTTCAAACTGTTTGAATTTCAAAAATTCTAGGTCTATGATGAGGAGGCATAAAACAAGTCTGTCAACACTTCAATGGTTCAACCTTATACACAGAATAATGCAAGCTTTGCTTCAGATACAATTTAGTCAACCTTTTGCACTATACTTCTATCTTCTTGCTTGGTTCTTCTTTTAATTCTTAGCTCCCTTTTTTAGTTTCAAATCTCTCTATGTAGTGGATGAATTGTATTACAAGGAGTTCGAACCATATTCATAAATATACCTGAATGGAGGTCGAACAATAGTCATTGAGGCCGACTTGAAGGTAGACTTGGTCAATTTCTTGTGGACTTAAAACTTCAATAAAACAAAAAAAAATATTTTTCTTTCTTTTACAAATGTCCAAATAGGACATGTCTTGAATACAAATTTTTATGACTCTTATTGAGCATGAAAAACATGCTTGATAAAAAATAAATTCATAATAAATACATAAATAATTATTTTTACACTATGAAGATTGATCCTAGTTACTTTTTTAATAGTTCCCTCACCTTAAATGGGGGGTTAATCTTTGATCCTAGTCTAGTGGAACCTCCCCTAATGACCCAATGGGTATAGGAAGAGAACTACTTCGGAAGCCTTGATTGAGATAGCATGTTCCATCTATCCATATTCCATACTTACTACTTTCCATCTTAAATTACAAGTCCATATTCCACCTTCATTCCTCGGGTTCAACTTGCCATTGGTTCTCTAGTATTTGGCACCCATACATCCACATACCTGGGTAGGGTCCATAACTTTTCCTTAGGAGGTTGATGCAACTGAAAGAAAAGGAAAAATAATATCATGACCAAAAAGTAAAATAAAATAATATCAAAATGAAAAAATGGTCAAGACATACACATTAACACACGAGAAAAACCTAACATGAGCTCTACCTCTCTCATCATGGCTATCACCTAATTCCTAAGCACATGTTGCTCCTATACATCTAAAAAAGGAACCCTTGCATGTCCTAACCTCGATGGGAAATGAGTTTCCTCATCATTAACGGGTAATACAATTGTTATGCATCATAAAAAGAAATATCTAACCTTTGAGCCACGAGCAATAATACAAAGAAAAATAAAGCAAAAGTAAAAAGTGCACAAGCCGATTTGGTAACTCATTCATCCACGTTTTCTCCCTCCTCACATCTATACATTCAGGATGTGGATCCCTCTCATCTTGTTCCCTTTGACAATGACACTTGGCCATGAAGTCTTCTCCCCTTCATACCATCATTAATAACTAACACCTATCAATTGAAGGGTGGATCGAGGAAATGTTACTTCCCCTTAGCAGTTGGAAGCACCTAATAGGGTTGTCCTTTAGCCACTCCTACCTAAGGAGGAAACACCATTGCAAGTTCAAGGACCTAATTTTGGAATGGAAGTCATATTTGAGTGTTAAATAGAAATTTACATTCAATATTAGTTCACTTAGATGAAAAAATGATTATTGTACTTGATGACTAGTCATATTCACTAGACTTTATGTTGTAATTGTCAGGTGGTTTTGTAGCCTAGGATTTGGGAACCTTACCCAAAAGTACCCAAGTAATTTGAGAACTATATTAGCACTAATAGGTGAAGTGTTGAGAGTCTTCGGTCTCTGATCACTCCTACCCCTGGACACATTCTGCAAAAAGGATGTTCTACCACTTTTCACTACAATTGATGATTCTTCGGGATGATGCACTTGGACCAGCATGTCCCAGACTGGCCTTGTCACTCTTTGAGAGATGGCAGCAAATATAAAGCCCATATGAGGATGGTATCACCTTCATATTCTTGGGAGGGCTAGTAGCACCTAGAAAGCCCTCAACATTGGAGTAGAGATGGGAACTTTGACCTACTAGAGACCACCTTCTGACACCCAAAGTGAGTTTTGGGGTCCACAGAAGGATTTTGACAAATATTTGAGGGCCCACCATCAAATCATGATTTTTAGAGGCTTCTACACTACTCATGGCACCTTAGAGCCTCAACACATGCCACATGGAGCTCATTGCATGTATGACATCAACCTTTTTAAGCCTTACGACTCACACGTGTGGGGAAATAATTTGATTTTTGTCTAAGATAGTGGGTTGGGTTATAATCCAATGCATCATTATGATTTTAATTGTTTCCTATGGGATTTTAGGCTAATTAGGAACTATTCCTCCTCATATAAATAGAGGATATGACTATTTCATTTCTCATCATCATCACTTGTGAACTCGACTTGTCTTCTTGAGAATTTTAACCTCTTTTCCTATTGGAGAGATGTGATCTATGTATCAAATCTTGTCTTGGAGATATTGTATTGAATTTGGAGAAGATAACTTGGAATGATGATTGGATTGTTCATGCATATTGTCTTGTAAGTTATCTTTTTATTGAAAATTTACGATTTCATGTCTAATGTATGGAATAAATTTGGGGATCCAGGTAAAATTGTGTGTCTTAATTCTATTAAATATCAATTTATGGGGAGTCAGATAATATTATTTCATGAATTAATCATATTATGGTATGTGAATGGAAATCCCCTTGGTGATCTTACATTATCTCTCCCAAGTGACTTTCAATCCCTCACAAAGATAATAATTAGGGTTTTGATGTTAGGGCATCAAAATATCCTTACTCCTTTGCAGTTATTATCCAACCTAAAGAGCCCATAGACTCCATCAACCCTAGGAATAGGAATTTCCCATCCTTTTTTGGTGATCAAATCAAAATTTATTCATAAATTTTCCTCTTTTATCTCTCTTACTTAATTTGCCCCTCTTAAGGCAAAGCATCCACCTAGGGCCTAGTGAAAATTAGCTAGCAAGAGATATTTTGGTTCTTGGAAAGTATAAATATTAAGAGAGGAGTGGCTTCCACAAAATCATCCCCCTTTGGTAGGCATTCATTCCAATTTCATTCGTAATTTTCATTTCCCTGGTTGTTTGCCCTATAGTTAAACCCTAGTTAAACTCGAGGGCTTATTGAGGGTTTTATGTGGCTTAACCTTGCTGAAATACATTGTGGGAATCCCTTTATCTACAATCTGACCTTTGGCCTTCCTAGGTCTCAACCCATTAATCAAGCCCTAGGTCTTGTGTTGCATAAATTTAGCCTCTCTAAGGAAAGAAAATTGCCTTAATTTATTTATTGGATCCTTCTACTTAAGTTGTCATTCCCTAAGAAGCTTATTGGTCATATTATACCTTGATACAAAAAAAACCCCTAATAAGTGACCCTTTATCGAGACTCTTCTTATTGGTGAAAGTCTATAAAGAGTAGGGGGTATTTGTTGTGGTGACAATGGACTACTACCTCATTGTTGTCGCTTGGTCTAGTGATAGCCTTGTAGGGTACCACTCTCCAAGGTTTGCTAGATTTTGTGGCAACAAGATGCAGGTGTGAAAATCATAGTGAGAGTTTGGGGGTAATTTTACAAAGATTTGGATTGGTACCATGAAATCTTAGGATGAAATTATCACCAGAATGCAAAAGGATATTAGTCGCAATGTCAAAGGTATCATGGTTTCCACCGATTGCAATTTTTCATGTTTTCCACGGATTTCAAGGTTCCTTGGTTTACACCAATTGCAATGTACTAAATTTTCCACCGATCATAACTTTCTGTAGTGTTGCAGGGGCATAAACCCCTCCCCAAATAAAATATGATTTCTGGAAGCCTCCATAACACACACCATGGAAATCATAGAAATAGGACACAACTTCCTCTATTTTCATAAAATGTAAACAAATATCTGAAGTCTCTAGAATTGATAATGTGGAAAGAGGACATGATTCTTCGTATTTCCTAGGAATTTGTTTCTCTTATTATATAAGTGGCCTATGAGTGTTTCAAGAGAGGCAACCAATACAATGTAAACATCATGCCAAGAGGGAGGCCAAGTCGTGAGAGGTGCCACCATGTAATTGAATTTGTTTTTTTTAATCTAAGTACTTTGTGTGTTTATAGATTTAGGTATGTTCACTTTAAGTCCACAGAACCTATCAGATTTTCATGGTTTCAATGTTTTGGTAGAGGGATCAAGAGGTGAGTAAAGAGTGGCCGAAATATAGAGCCACCAATGAATTGTTGAGAAGAAGGCAAAAAACTTGGAGACAACTTGAACTACTAGTTGGATGCAATTCACAATGGCGATGTCAAAACAATCAAAGAATGGAGTTGGAACCATGAGGGGCCCATAATCGACTAGAGATGTCAATATGCCAAGAATGATTTAAGATCATTGAACTTGGGACCAATCATGTCCCATAGGATTCAGAGGAGGGTCATGAGTAGGCCTCATTTTGTGCCAAATGACACTATGGGACCCACGTATCTCAACCAATCACGATCCATCGGGTGAAAAAGGAGGTCGGTTGGGGATGTATTTTGTTGGCATATGATGGGAATTTTTCCATATATATCGTTGCTTGATTGCAATCGTCGGTGGATAGGGTCATGCTATGAAGTTCTTGGTCACAAAGAGTGTGGTTAAGCCCTTAGTTAGACTGGGGTAAAAGTGTGAATATGTTGTCATAGAAGTTCAAGCAGCCAAGTTCTAGCAGAACATATTCATGTGCATTGTTTGGCAAGTCTGGGTGTAGTAGAATTGTAGGAGCTTTAGAAGTTCACAAGTTCATTGCTACATATTAGGAAGAGACAAAAAAAAATTGGTGGGCTCATAATCCACATGTTTAGGAAATTAAACCATCAAGTTTCAACTTGATCAAACCCTTAGATTATTTTGCATGTCCTAGCCTTGACTAATTACAAGTTAAGAGAGATTAATCAAGGCATGAAAATGTGGAAAGGGAAGTCCAAAAAAAGGGAAATATATTAGTTCGTTTAAAGATTTGAAGCATGGATGCTATACAATGTCTCAAAAGAGCAACCCCAATATGCCATAAATTATCATAACAAAACATAAATTTCATCGAATTGCAATGATGCACTAAGTTATAGAACATTGCCATGCCTTTGTAATAGATCCAATCACGAGTGGAAGATTAGCAAAGTGGAAGCAAGATCCTTTCATTTATTTTTTGTACACAATATATCTTTTTCTAGAGGAGATTCTTATTATTAACTTTTGTTGTGAAGATTGGGCATGGAAAAGGGTTATGGAAATTAAAATTATCCAATGTTAATGGTGTCACATAATCATATTTTCATAGTTTTGAGATCACAATAGTAAAATCAACTCATCGAGAAGATGAGGGAGGGGACATCGTTACACAACACAAGTTTGCTAAGTAAGGTTTCCCCAGTTAGAATTGGATGCATACTAGTTCACCGTGGATGTGAATTCATTAATAATGGGATTACAAAATAATAAATGAAGATAATCTTGGAATTTTTAAGGAGTATCAATTTTTGAAGGAACCACTTCATATTTATTATAGGAGGAACCATATCATTGAATGCAGAGGGGGAGAATAGATTTGGGAAGAAATCAAGAATTGAGGCTTGTATGTTTTTGTCAAGCCAAGAGAATAGATGGAATATTTGGATGAGAATTTATTGTGTAAAAGGCTAGATTTTTGTACATAAGGTGAGGGGTTTCATTTTTGTTCAGCTAGAAGGATTTGATGACCATATGAGTATTTTTGCTAAGTTTAAATTAAAGTTTTAAAGCAAGTATTTTTTAAAGTAATATACTATGATTGTGTAATACATCATTTCTTTACATTTTTGTGAGTAATTACGTGTTCATGTATGATTATTTATTTTGAACATTATTTTCTTTCTATAGTTGTTTCAGAATACAAGTAGATGATATTGGGATTTTTCAGAATAACTTTTTATCTAAATAGTAACAATCAATCTTGATCTTAATTGATTGTTTAAATAAATAATTCCTTCTTTTGTCTCTGAAATCAATCCATAAATGTTGTGTCTAATTTACTTTATTCTTGCTTCTAGTTATCTAAGATAGATGCAAGTTAGATAGATTAATTAGTTTTATTTTGATACAATAGATTAGAACTGCATTTAGGATTTAGGATAACTTTAATGAAAGTTTCCTTTTGAGAAGTAATATTTTCAAGTGGCTACTAGGTCCACGTACTAGTGAATATCACCACATAAATCAGGTATAAGCCTAATCAGGGCCTTAAACAAGTGATGATCCCATGTTGTAGGAGGAAATTTCCTGCCTATTGATAGGGTTGTCATTATAAGGTTGTGTCAACACATCACTTTTGAAGGTGACACATTGTTTGATATCAATTGTTGCATCATGATAAGTATTCATACTATGTCTTAATAAGTCATGTTCCACTACAAGGGAGGTGTTTTAGACTTGTATTCCACTCAAATATTTTTTCTACGACTTGGTTTGTATAATTTGTTTTGGCACATGTGGTCATGCAACACTACCTTGCCTTGATTGTAGTGGTTTTTCCAACCTATGCCTACTACAACCGAACTATGCCGCTTCACCTAAGGTATTCTCATAATTTCACCTTAGGTTACAACATTAGATGCCCCAATTCCTATTCAATTTAATATATCCAACAAACAAAACATGTGTATGTCCAATCATGGCTTAAAGTGGTCTATAGTGATACTTAACCAAATCTAACACTTAGGAAACATAATCATTACATGGAATAGTTGACATTCAAACAAATATAGAAAATCCACATGAGTACTTAGAATATGTGGGAAAGCAACACCTAATCTAGGTTCCTAAAACCCTTATGTTTCATATGATACAATACAATGAAGAATCTTGGCCACTACCTACAAATAAACTACAATAATACAAAGAATGATAAGGTGAACTACCTTCTCCAAAGACTACCCACCAAACTTGTATAAGTTAACCCGAACTCCCACATTTCTATCTCCTATAGTCCCATTCCATCCTTCATCTCATAGGGATGAAGAGGAAATAATTCCATGGAGAGAGTTTCAATTTGGAACGAAAATTAAATATTACTAGATCCTTATGGAACATAATATATTATCATGCATGATATGGAAGGAACACAATAATTGATTCTTAAGCATTACCATTATATCCCACTTCTCCCCCATACTACAAGTGAAAGGGAAAATTTAAAAACTACCATTAAAGTAGCCCAAGTTATATCGACTATATCCATATAGAGCATGCTCTCCAAGAAATAATGATTTTATCAATGATGGTGACTAAGAATTTATTTGGTCATGGTTTATTTGATCTGATCATTCCATGTAATCTCTTAAAAGGTATTCTCAGTGAACTATTTCAACTTTATAGTAGACGTCCTCGTAAATAAAGAAAAATTAAAAAAGGAAAGTTAAGTTTTGTTCCTTATCACGAAAAATGATCAAATCGAGTTCCTTGTAACAAAAGTGACAATGATATAGTTTCTTATCGAGTCGAAGGAAAAAAATATTTCTTTAAGAGAATTTATTTTCACTCGAGTATGCGCTAAAAAAAACATTGAGACAATTTGGTCCTCATAGGACCTAGGCGAGTAAATGGGCTATTCCCGATATATCGTATTAGCTGATAAACTCTGTTATGATCAAAGACCATAATGGGCCATGGTTTCTTGAATGCTTGGAATCCATATTATGTAAGGAGACGTTCTTTTCTCCAATTCAAGGGTAATATGGAAAGGTTCCATTTTGTCTTTCTAAAAAATATCAAAATCAGTATGAATACGTCCAGTATTAAGGTAATTTAAATACTCACCATACAAGAGCTTCCTCAAAGATATTCTTATTAAAGAAACATATGATTTTGCTGCTAGAATTTGACCAAATATTTCAGTTAGTTCCCCACCTTACTAAACGTTCATTATTAGGTTAGCTATATACTTAACATGTTCCTAGAAATTCATATGGCATCATCATGAAATGATACAAATATTAGGTCTATCTTTTCCCAATGGATACAAAACACTCATGCTCCAACAACCTGCTTCAACAACTCTTGGTGCAACAATGAATACCAGCTTAACCTGGGGAGGTGGTGATTTGGTGACAATAGGTTCTTAAGTCATTTTATTGTGTCTAACCCTAAACTTTTTATAATTGTAGAACTACTTGTGCTTCTTGCTTTATGAGCTCTTCTTATATACCTTAGCTCAATGAAGTATCCAAGTACTTAATATGAATTTCCATCCAATTATAAGATACATATTCCATGTGGACCCAAGTCTAACTGAAGATAAATTTTTCTTCCATATCATTCCATTTTGTTAGGTCCATACTTCATGTCCAAGTCATCTTGAGCCTAACTAGTCATCTCATCTTCTTAGTCATTCCATCCACCCCTGTCATCCTAGATACCTAATATTTTCATCAAATTGTACCCACGTATGTTGATCCATCTCATTTCATATAGGATAATGCATCCACTTGTTTTAGTTGATCCAATAGCCTCAAGTGCATCCAACTTGCATAACTATGCCTAATCTCTTTGAGTTCATATGCTTATGCACAAGGGAACCCAATATGTACGAGGAAGTGTAAAAATTGGGTGTGTTCCTAATAGAGTACACCTAGAGAGTGCATCCCATTATTTTAGTCTACAACAACTTATCCCCAAGGGACTTCAATCTCCTATCACAACCCCTTAGTGCATAATGCCTAACTTCCCTGATTGGTATAAGTCTTGGCACTCCAAATCCTCAAGCTTCAAATGAAGTCCATACAACTTCTTTGGCACATATAACTTGATCCCATCCACAATGATATCTATCTATCTATAGGTGAACTAGGATCTTGTCCATAGTGTGTCATACCTGTCAGTAGATGCACCTTGTCTGTCAACAGCTTCATAGTTTGTATGTAGAGTGCCTTGCCAATCTACTGGTGCACCAAGTCTTTACAACCTATCCTAACTCTCTTGCCAGTGGGGAAAGATGAGCATTCAAAGTATTCCTTTCCATAGGGCAAGGAATCTCTTCATCAAGTGCCTTATCAAGCCAACCAAAAAATGCATTTTTCCTATTTGCAAGTGTGTCCAAACCCATTCATGGCCCCACTCATCAAAATCAGAATTTGGACTCTGTTTCGTTGCCGACTTGCCACAATTAAACAAATTGTGACTATCACTGCTTTTGACTTTGCTTATTATCTTTTTCCAACATTGATTTCTTTATTTTATAGTGGCAGTAATTGGTGTTAGGTGGCATTCTGTCACTGACATTTCTTTATTGCATGGGATTATGTTTTCTTTTAACATATCATTTTCTTCCAACTCTTAATTTTTGGTCATGATTTTTATTTACAAGCTAGAGATTCATTCGGGTTTTACCATGGTTAAATGGGATGGGAACTTACTATTATACATTATATATCAATAAATTTATATAAGTAATAATGTTTATTTGATTCTTCAAAGTGTGAAATTAATCAAATTTACCTGAGTTCTTTATGCATATTATAATACATAAATATATATTATACAATCATGTATATTAATAAAGTGTGTGTGTGTGTGTGTGTGTGTGTGTGTGTGTGTGTGTGTGTGTGTATATATCTTAGCTCCATCTTTTTTGAGTGAAAAACTTGAGAAAAGTTTTGCACCTAAAGAGCTTTGATCCCTCTTGATGCTTGATAGATCCAATATAGTTAAGATGGATCTCAGTTGGTAGTTATTGATAATTGAATTAAAATTATGGAAGCCCTATTCCAAAATAGACATGCTTATAAGTGTAATTATTGTTTATAAACATAATTTTGTTATTTAATTAAAAACAATTTTACGTTATATTCCAAGATGAAAAAATATTAATATTCATTGGATTATGTTTTCTTTCGACTTATCATTTTCTTTCAACTCTTAATTTTTGGTCGTGATTTTTATTTACAAGTTAAAGATTCATTCGGTGGTTGCCATGGTTAAATGGGATGGGCACTTATTATTATACATTATATATCAGTGAATTTACATCAATAATAATGTTTATTTGTTTCTTTAAAGAGTGAAATTAATCAAATTTACCTGATTTCTTTAGGTTATATTCATTGATGAAAAATGATTAATATTCATTAGATATCAAATATTCCATTTTATCATCACTGAAATTTCTAGAAAACATTACATAGTAAAAAACACTTAACTTTTAATCCCATAAATAAAATTTGAATATTAGAATTGGTTTACAATCTATTCTCATGATTAGAGAATAAAAATAAATTTATATAATGAAAAGTAAAGTCTAAATGTTTCACATTTTGATTTTTTTTGGGCATATTTTCTAATCAATTTTGCCCTAAATTTGGTTGGAATTTCAATTTAAGTTGTTGCGTCTATACAATTTTCCATGTGTTTATTACGGTGGTAAATCCATTTATGCCTTGAAAATACAATTTAAATAGCATAAATTGCAATCTCAGCAATAATGGTATTATGATATTCCTATGAAAAAGTCCAAGATTCTATGAGAAAAACAAATAATAAAATAGAAGCATTTATTATTATTATTATTATTATTTTCCATCCAAAACATAGACGTGCACACACATTTTATAAAGTTAGGGAGAATTTTTACTATGGTTCATACAAAAAGTGATAAAATCCTTTATGTTGCGAGTAGCCTGCTTAGAACAATAGCATAGAAGTATTGCCTTTGTCCATACTATTGAGATGTATGATACAAACTTCTCAAAACTTATAGAAAGTATGGTGGAGTCTAAATTAAAACCATGAATTTGACTCTTATCTAGCTTGCAATTGGTATCCTCGCTACTTCTAAAATAAAAATGTATTCTAACATGATAAACATTTTAAGATAATAACGAGTCCACATGAATGGTGGCAGGTACTTGAGTGTCCTCCTCAGAATTGGAATTCTTGCTAGGATAGATACCTTTTCATCCAATTTTTTAATATGTCTCCTAGGGAAAATTTTAAGGATGAAAATTTATCTTTAAGTTTAGAAACCTTGGCGAATCTCACTAGTGTATGATATGCAATTTGTATAATGTTTGGAAATATTTCTATAAAACTATCGAAATTTCTAGTAATTTTATATAGCCTCTATATAAAATTTTAGTGAATTTTAAGGTAAGATAATTTTATACTATAAATTTTGGGCAAAATGTTTTTAGAAATTAACCCACCTACCAATATTAGCCCCTAAAATTTTCCTATTGTCTCCAAACTTCATCAATGCATAAAATTATTTCTTGTTGGGTGTCTAACCTCTCCACTAGAACCTTCCCCATGGTCATTTTAGTTGTCAATACAGATCCACATTCTACATATTATGAGTTTGTCTAGTACAAGTATTATTGGTTTGAGGCATCCAACTACTTATTTCTTCTTGAATCTTGGCATCAGGGATAAACCTCGTCTCTGCCCAAGCTTCTTCCTATGCATCATGGATTTCTATGTGAATTTTCAAACGAATATTGATTGTATAGGTTGCAACAAAATGCCTAGTTGTAGATTGAGTTCTTCAAGAGGGGGAGGGTTGGGCCCCATCATGGTCTCTATGTCTAAAGAGAGAACGTGTCTTAGGCATAATGGCAAACAACACAAATAGAATAAACAAAGGACAAGGGGAAGACACAACCAAGAATATTAGAACTAACCTATTGTTTCCATAGGGAGAGAGAAGATAAAAGACAAGGGAAAGCCACAAAAGAGGGACCCACTAGGATTTCAATTCAACTTCCGCTCGAACAACCACACAAACAAAAATAGCTAACCAATCAAGAGCATTGTGAAAATAAGGGAGGCTAATGTTGATGGTGCTGGATCCGCTAACATTCAGGGGATCACCCCGGTATGAAGTCCCAACCAGACCTCACACTGTTTGGTGTGGGAGTCCCATCCGATACGATGGCCAGTTTGCCATTATCTTAAGGATTTGCCTCAACTCTTTCTTGTCAACACAGGAGAGTGGTCTGCTTTGTCTTCGAGAAGTGAGGTTCGTGTGCCTGGTGAGTGTAGGTGTCACTTGTGTCAATGGTTCTTTCATCGTAGAGGGAGAGGGTGGGAGTGAGTCCCAAGTCAGTTGGGAGAAGACCCAACTCTACTAGGAACACACAACACAACAGGACATGCGCAGCTTCCGGTGGAACAACCCACACGGATGCGGAATTCACAACACACAGGGGAAGATAACGCGTATAACACTCAACATATTAGTCTACACAAGCACAATGGTTGTTATAGCAAGTTCTATGTGAAAGGCCTGTCTCATGTCCGGGAGAGTAGTCTACATGGGCGAGACAACATTAATAGCATATACAACACATTTCCATTAATAGATTATGTATTGATCCAAATGAAATAGTTCAAATGTAGAACACACGTTAAAGAAACATGCATCACAAGTGTTAAATATTAGTCTTACAATAGTTACATTACATGTGTGAAAACGTGTTGTCCTATTAGCTGGCTTTTGAATTAAGCAAAAGTTCCAAGACACATCGCTACACCATACATCACTAACCTCGTGTGAGGCGTGTTGGAGCCACTACTTACTCCTCAGAGGAAAGATTACAAACTCTCTTGGCTATGTGGGAGGAGCTGAGGTGAAAAAGTCCTTTCAATGTACAAATGAGGGGGTATTTATAGCCAAGGGTGAAACTAACCCTTGTGGTTGTTCGACTACCCTCATGACTATTTGACTTCCATGACTTTTCGACTTTACATGACTCTTTATACAACAAGTGGGTCTCTTGGACTTCCACATTACATTCCATTTGATTGAAAACATGGCCCATGGTAGAGATGTGGACGACATGACTCGACATGAGAGTGCTGGTACATTCATGTTGCTGCTAGAGTGCATGTCAAGTTGCAATGTTGCTGGGTGATGGTTGTCTTCATGGTGTGCCACAGCTTCGCCTCCGCATGACAAGGTGCTTGGAGTCTTCGATGGTCATTGGTTCACTTGATGTTGCTTTGGCATGTTGGTCCTTGCTTGTATGTTGGAATGCTTGACAGGATCATCTATTCGTGGAAGGTGCATGTTCGTCTGTTCATCCATCTGTGAGAACATATTGCATGTTTGCTCGTTCATCCATCCGTGAACATATCTTTGCATAATCATCCATTTGCGAGCACATCCTTTAGTATGCATCACTTGTTCGTCTGTTAGTGAACCTGTCCTTCTGCATGTGCTCCCTTTGTTCATCCCATTCCTTATCGCACCATGTTTGTTAGTGTACTTGTACCTGCATTCACTCATGATGAGATGAAATTAAATCCAAAAACCTCCTAGTCTACCATGACATATGATCATTTCAGATGAGGGTGACTAGGTGAGGCAACAAGGTCATGAGGCAGGATGATGGCTCCGGACACTGCTGATGAAAACAACACAATAGTCACTAGGTGATGGAGATGGGCAATCCGAGTCAACAATGACTATCTGCAAGGCCTCGCTCGGCTAGAAATCAAAACTGTGCAAATTTTGGGAGGGACATTCTAGGTTGTAGGAAGACAAGGCAGACAGAATCTGTGCATTTTTTGGAATGAGTGGGCAGCAAGGTCTTGGCAGCAAAATTTGCACAATTTTATGGAGGAATAGACTGGGCTACATGGAGGATCAACAGGCAGAAATTGCGCAGTTTTTTGGAGGAATTGGCCAAGAGTTGGCAGCCAAAACTGTGCAATTCCTGGAGGGAACTGGCAGCTGACTGTTGGGTCACTAGTAGCATAAATTGCGCAATTTTTAAGGGGAACTGATAGTAAGTTATTGGGAGCTTGGCACTAGAAACTGCGCAATTCCTTGAGGGATTGTCAGTTTGCTGCTGGGAGATCCTGGCGAGAGAAACTGCACTGAGACTGGGAAGCTGACATGCTGATCATATCTACACAATTTCTTAGCTGAGTAGATTGCTGGGCAGCATAAGGATTGCTCATGAAAACTGCGCAATTTTCTGGATGAGCAGTCGGTTGACTGTCGGGATGGCTGACTGGGAAAACTGTGCAATTTTTTGAGGGAGACAGCGACGAGCACTAGGTGTCTGTCTGACCTGTCTGCACAATTTCCTTAGTCAGGAGAGTGGGCAAGGTCAAAAATCTCTACACAATTTTTGAGGGGAGTCATTCCCTAGGTGGATGCCCAGTCCAACTCTCTGTGTGGCCAGCCTGAAGGTTGATTGAATTTCTTACCGACATCGCAACTTGAAAATACTTTCTTGGTGCTTCTGCACTATTTTGGGTGACAGTCGATCTTGTCAATGGTGGGGTGATGGTCTAGCTATCAGAGGGAATTTCAGTCGCCATAACTTCAGCAAAATGACTAAGTGTGTGAACGAGTGAAAGATGCAAATGTGATCTTACAAACACACACCAACATGACTTAATGATGAGACGACTCAAACCAACCCGACACACATGTTCAACATGATTGATCGACGGTGCAAGCAACAAGTGCGACACTCGTGATTGATCATTGATCGACCATGACGACGCTTGTGCAACAGTGGATGTGACTCCGTGTGTGAGTATGACAGATGCTTTCATAGTGAACACAACGAGTACACACGAAACGAGGACTTTGGGCATAACCAGAACATGGTCGCAAGCATGACTTTCACATCATCATGCAAGATGGTGAAATGAACAAGCAAGGTGAATGCTAAGAATCACATGAGTTCATGGAGTGAACCCAAGTGTTTGTAGTCATCAAGTGAAACTCTTAAGGAAGGCTCCGAAATTGGGTGCAGGCCAAAATTTTGGAGGGTGGTGGTAGTCGCTACAACACTTGGCGACACACTGGTAGAACTCCAGCTTCTCTATTTTTTGGTTCATTGCTAGCACGGGGCCTTGGTATTTTGGGGAGTATTGAATCGTTGTGTGGGTTACTTCGGCTTCCCCACTTACCCCATGGACATACATGGTTCACCCTTTTCCAACTCAGTCAAACACAATCAAAATTTCAGCTTGATCACAATGTTTCAAATCCAAGAAGGGTAGTTTAGCTCACAAGTTGAAGATTTTCAAAGTATAATTTTTCATCTCTGGTGTTGCTCTGCTACCAGCAGGCATAGACAGTGCCCTGGTGGAGTCATGCAAGAACACACACATTTCTCCACTACCAGCGAGCCTGGTCAGTACCCTGGTGGAGTTGCATGCTTCACCTCTTTGCGTAGGAAGACTTTCTCTTCTTTTTCCTTTGTATTTTTTGAAGATGACTGTGCATCGACACTTATTTACTTTCGAGATGGAAGAGGGATCTCAAGTTATTGAGAGCAGAAGAGGTTGTTCCTTCAGAGAAGCATGTAAGACCTCTAACATATTTTTTCTTGTTTAGATTTTCCCCTTCTCCATTTCTACTAGTTGGATGAGCTTAAACACAGAGAGTAGAAGACTAAGTGCAGGCATGGGGCTTCCCAGGGTGGACACTGGTTCATGGTTCACCCAAAACTTTCCTCGCAGACGTTTTGTATTTTCCATCGATACTTCATCGAACGAAGGTTATAACTAAGCACAGAGAAGATGAACATAAGACTGGCTAAGTGTTGCAGTGTCACAAGTTTCTTCAAATCTCAGCCACATACTCTATTCAAAAGCCAGAGCGCAATAGTTGGCAACACTTATTTTCAGGAACAAAAATAGTAAGGTATCAAGAAACTCAAACAAATGAAAAAAAATAGTGAGTGAAGCAACCAAATGAAAAACAAAAGCAAAAGTAAAAGCGAAAGAAAAGCGAGTAAGCAAACAAACAAACATGCAAAGCAAGAAAGCAAACAAGCATGCAAGCAAGAAAACTGAAAGAAAACACTACTCCTACTCCTAGGCTAACAGTGCATGGGCCGGATCACATGAAGTAATATTTCCAATGCAACTATCAGCACATTGGTTGACCCATGTTGGTGAAGGCTTGGTCCATGAGCAACCCAGTCGTGCAAACCAGCAAATGTGAAAGATACAACAATGAAAATAAACACACTCCGAGCTTACAAGCGTCCATAGAACAAAAATGAGTGAAAGCGCATGACATGTGCTCTGTAGACTTGCCATGGTGTTGTGATACACTATGTGCAGATGTTGAGTGTAAGCATTCCCTTGATCTTGCTATGCAAGAAAATGTGAGAAAGGTAGACCACTTACGTTGCACAAGTGTGCTCGTTGTGTAAGATTCCTCCAATGCATGAGTGATGGAATTGTGCAGTTCGAGTGGAGGAAGTAAAATATGAGTGTTAGATTGATCTTGAGTGCATACAAATGAGTAGTCTATCTGTGCATTTTCCCGAATGAGCAGAAAACAAGGGCTTGGCTGTAAAATTTGCACAATTTTATGGAACAGATTGGGATGCATGGAGGATCAGTAGGTAGAAATTGCACAGTTTTTTGGAGGAATTGGCCGGGAGCCTGGCAGCCAAAACTGGGCAATTCTTGGAGGGAACTGGCAGCTAGCCATATGCAGGGTCACTGGAAACAAAAACTACTCAATTTCAAAGGGGAACTGGCAGTCAGCTGCTGGGAGGTTGGCAGCAAAAACTGTGTAATTCCTGGAAGGAACTGTTAGTCTGTTATTGGGCGCTAACGGCGAGAGAAACTGCACTGAGGCTAGGAGGTCGGTCTGTTGATCATCTATACACAATTTCTGAGATGAGCGGACTACTGGGCAGCAAAAGGCATTCTCATGAAAACTGCGCAATTTTCTGAATGAGCAATCAATCGACTGTTGGGAGGGTTGATTGGGAAAACTGCGCAATTTTCTGAGGGAGACAGGGACGGGCATTGGAAGTCTATTTGGCCTATCTACGCAATTTCCTCAGTCAGCAGAGCGAGTAAGGTTAGCAGCCTCTGTGCAAATTTTGAGGGGAGTCAGTCCCTAGGTGGCTGCTCGGTCCAACTCTCTGAGTGGCCAGCATAAAGGTTGATTGAATTGCTTGCGAGCAACACAACTTGAAAAGACTTTCTTGGTACTTCTGCGTTGTTCTAGGTGATAGTCAATTGATTCAATGATGGAGTGATCGTCTGACTATTAGAAGGAAGTTTGGTCATCAGAACTTCAGCAAAATGACTAAGTGTATGAACAAGTGAATGATGCAAATGTGATATTACAAACACACACCAACATGACTTGACGACGAGACAAATCAAACCAACCTGAAACACATGTTCAACATGACTGACCGATGGGGCAAGCGACAAGCGCGGCACTCGTGATTGATCATTGATCGACCGTGATGACGCTTGTGCAACAGTGGATATGACTTCGCGTGTGAGTGTGACAGATGCTTTTATAGCGAACACAACAAATACACACGAAGCGAGGACTTTGGGCATAACCAGAACATGGTCGCAAGAATGAATTTGACATCAACATGAAAGAATTGGTGAAATGAACAAGCAAGACAAATGCTAAGACTCACATGAGTTCATGGAATGAACCCGAGTGCATGTAGTCATCAAGTGAAACTCTCAAGGGAGGCTCCGAAATTGGGTGCAAGCCAAAATTTTGGAGGGTGGTTGTAGTTGCTACAACAGCGAACAATCGATCCCTTTGACACATAAGTTAAGAGCCCAAACTCAGAGAAACCTTCATCACTAGAGGTATCCAAAATAAAAAAACCATAGACTAGACTACTGGGAAATGAGTGGAGGGAAAATCAAGTAAACAAAAAAAGAAACGAGAACAAAGTTCGGGGGAGAAAACACCTTAACTAGAAGGAGATCTCTACAAAGTGCAACTCGAATGAAACTTTCTCATGGTGGAAAATATTCTCATATTGGAGAGTAGAGTAAGCCTTGCTCAAAGAAAAGTTGCTTATCTTGACCGATGACTTTCTCCTACAACTTTTCCTTAACCTAATTTTAAAACAATGTAAATAAATCACCACAAACTTTCCTTTAGAATTCACAAACAACGTGATTAAAAAGTTGCGTACTATGTAAGTAGTGATTTTAACTTAACATATATTACTTTTCCCAAATATTCCACTAACTATCCTTCTCCCTACTAATCTTCACCTCGAATCCACAAAATAATTAAACCTTTCACCAGCCATGTTGAAACCTCTCATTAACATTTCTACTTGCATCACCAATATATACATCTCATTTCCTTATACATTATGATCCCTCATGGTATTTATGCAACATGATAAAATAAAACTAATTACTATAATTTTTTCGTTACAAAAACATATTAAATAAGGCCAATTATTGTTACCTTTTTTCATTCCAAAAAAACCAACCTAGGTGCACAGGGGATAAGGGTTTCACATAGCCATACCTATTGACAGCGACGTAAAGTGCTGGCCAAAAAGCCTGACTAGAAAGTAATGGAGAATGGGAGGGGAACTTGTCTATTAGCCCTTTTACAGTTTGGAGGTAAACTCTCCACAAATATGCAATAATTATTGGAAACCCTTTTTTAATAGAACTTGATGTCATTATGGAGGCATATGTTATGCTCATGTGCATCTAAAGAAGTTTATATGTGAAAATATATGAGAATATGGAGACGGTATCTGAATTGGGTTATGGTGTATGGGGGTACAGATGCTGCATTGATACGGTAGGAATCTCAGGATCAGGAATTCTTTAAAGCTACTAAAAAACATGGGGTGGATCCACTGCTTTATAAGAATTTTGTTGTGGGTTAAATGCCCACAGATTATTTTATGTTACCCAGATTCATATTTTGCCCAAAGTTGATAAGAGAGCACATTCTGAAAATGGGTTTATGCCTGTCTGGATTGATGTTGGGTGCCAACACTCAGGTAGCCAGTCTCAACTCATATTTTGATATTATTAAGAGATATCAATTTAGGAAATAATGATAATAATTACTTGAAGGAGAATCAATGTCCTCCTTCCTCTGCTGTGAGTATCTTGGGTCTTCTCACAGCTGTATGTAATATTAGGTCCAAACATGAAAGGGAGACAACATGCTCAGTATGTGGGGATGATTTTGAGGCCTGCAATGTAGTAAGCTCCCATGTTTTTCACATGGATTTCATTCATCAATGGCTGAATGCCAGAAATACTTGCCATGTCTACAGGTATGAATTTCCCACAGATGATATGTGTTATGAGATAAGAAGACACATGAGGCTTCTGAAGCACAGGACCTCATGCTGATTGACACAAACTCTCTACTGTGGCCCTTAGTGGTTTTAGTCGAAATGTGTCTGAGGTGAGAATTAGTTGAATTAGTTGATATGTTGTGTTGAATTAGTTGGCGGAATTGAAATGTGATTCAGGTCGATAACCTTGTGTTGAACTAGTTGGTTGAAGTGGAAATGTGTCTGAGTTGAGAATAATTTTTTTATTTGTTGAATGTTTATGAATATACAATTATGAATGTTCTAAAAGCAACTGAGCAAGATAGTTTAATTCTAATTATGTTGTATGGCCGTTCATCTTTTGTAAAAAATATTTAATTATTATTTTAATTTTAAACAAATTTATAATTATGTATTAGTATATATTTAATTAATATAATATTTTGAATTTTAAATTATAAATAAAAAGTAAACCTAATTATTTTTATAAAATTAGAATACATTTATGTTAAATTATATAGACTTAATATATGATATTGATTTTGAGGATTTTATGAAATATAAAATTGATTTTAAGGTAAACACTATAATAATTATATCTATTGCTCCCAAGTTTATTATTGATATTGCATTCAACCATTAGTGAAGGTTGAAAAGACCTACTTTGTATATAGATATGAGCGGCTCACAAATGCACTTTGTGCAACATCACTCTAAGAAGCAAAGTATGTTATTAATTTTAAAAGTTGAAAATAAACAATGTAGTTTAAATAAAGGGAACAAGAATATAGTATTCTAAACCATTCTATATAGCAGATGGTATACTTTCCAAATAATATATTTAATGTATATATGCAAATAATAGTTTAGGGCAAGAACAATTTAAATTATAAAAATTAAATTCTCGAGAGTGGATATTCGACGGTTGTAAGACACTAGAACACATCTTGACTTGTCCATATGTTAGAATGCAAGTATACTAGAGTAGAGTTCGAATTCGAATAATTTAATTTTGAGAATTCTTTTTTTTTTGCAACTATTAAAATTAACTACTATCAAGATGCAAGATGCATTTACATTGGACGTTTTAGAGGTTTTTCACCCTTCTCTAATTTTATTGCCACGTAAGATGCATTTACATTGGAGGTATTTGAGGTTTCTCAAGGTGAAAAATATAGTCGGGATATTAGTTAGATATGTCATTGAATAAGCTAAAAGATTTTATAGTCAATAGTTACAATCACAGGGAATAATCATTGTTATTCAAAGAAAATCATTCCACCTATAATTACCAGGTGGCTATCTGCTAATGCATATTGAATTATCATTATTATTCAAGGAAAATCATTCCACCTATAACTACCAGGTGGTCTGTAAGGGGGCAGTCTTTCACTCCTATCAGATGCCTCTAAGTCTTGGGGTGTTAACCTGTTTCCTTACGTTCAAGGAAGACGAGCTCCTAGATAAGCATAAGCAGTTTTAAGATTAGTGGTGATATTAAAAAATCACTCGTGATATTATAAAATCGGTATTATATCAGATAAATTTACTTTTTATATAGAATTTACAAAATGTGTGTTAAAATTAATTTTATAAAATTTATTAATGTTATTTTTTCCCGTAAAACAAACCCCATAAATTGTATTAATATAAACAAAAATTACACTTTGTAAACAAAAGTGTGTATGTCGAAGAGTACGAATGAGCATGACATTAACTATTAAGCAGTAAATGAGAAAATATGGAACTAAAGTCCAAAAGTTGCTGAACATATGCCACGAGAAAAAAGAAAAGTGAAAAACAGAGAGAGGGAAAATTATAGATGGCAAGAAGGGCTAATTTTTTTCTTTTTTTCCCTTCCTTCTTTGAACCTAGTGCCATCCATTTGCATTTGGATCAACTAGAACCAAAGCTAGTTCTCGACCCTCTTCCAAATGTGAGGGTTCTTTGTCTGAATCTGAACCTCTCATGAATGTGCTCGTTTGGTTCCACCTGGACTTGTCAAAAGCTGGTGTTCTTCTAATTCTAGACCCATTGGTGGTGGAGTGGCAAATCCATCCTGAGTCGCAACCTCCCCCTCTATTTTGTCTTTAGATTTTTCAGGTTGTGTTTTTTTATTATCCTTTTCCTCATCTTCCGAAAGAGGAGGATCATTAAACTACCACCCTTTTGGTCTATTTAGCTACCATTTTTCCCTTTTTGGGATCTTCTTTACCATAGGACATGTGTTCTAAAGATGTCTATTTGTAAGCATACATGACATTTAAAGGTCATGTTCTCATAATCTAGTGTTAGTGGCCACTGGAAATTCTTATGCTTCAAAGGTGAAAATTCATTTTTAGTCCTTTCCATGTCATTTTTTTTGTATTTTCCCAGTTGTTCCCGATGTCTTCAAGTAATTGATGGTGCCAGCATAGAAGGGGAAGATTTAGGAGCACTAGTAGAAAATGATGAAATCAGTGACTAGGTGACTAAAAAAGTTAGTCACCACAATTATTTCAAGTGAATTACTACTAAATTGGAGCAATTTTAAGTGACCGAACTAAAAATGACTAACTTAAATGACTATTTTAGTCTAGGGATAAAATATGCGACTAGATAATAAGTAACTAAACTAAAAGTGACTAACTTAAATGACTAATTTAGTCCAAGATTAAAATATATGACTAGATAATAAGTGATAAAATTAATAATGATTAACGTAAATGACTATTATAGTCCAAGAATAAAAGTATGACCAAATAACAAGTACAACAAGGATATGAATTAGTCATTTATGTTAGTAATTTTTAATTGTATCACTCTAGAGATGGAAAATTGTAATTTTGATACCAAAGTGTTACATTTCACTACAGGGGTCTTTGAATCCATCTGCCGTGTTAAAATGTAGAGACAAAGGGGTCTCTGGATCCATATACAATGTTAAAATTAGAGACAAAGGGGTCTCTGAGTCCATCTATAGTGCTAAAATTTAGAGACCCTCATCTGCAATGTTAAAATTTAAGTAGATGGATTTAACAACCACCTTAAAGGGGTTCATGGATCCATCTATAATGCTAAAATTATAACACTTTTATACAATCACTACTAAACTAACATAAAAATTGTTATTAAAATGATTAACCACAACACATATTAACATACTCAATATCCTTGTCATAAATAGAAAAAATAATATATAATATATATATGGGGTTCTTCACAATTACTATCATGACCACCACATTTTCACTCTAATTTAGTTTTTAACAATTCAATATATAAATATACATAGAATGAGAAAATGTGTGTATCAATGTGGAATAAACACTTGAACATAGGAAATTGGTTCTTTTTTACTATTAACATATGGAGTTGGTGAAGCTATAACAAAGCTCTCTTTGTTTCCTTCCCTCCATAGTTTTTAGTGATCACAAGTTTATTTTATTTTTCATTTTAAATTTCCCTCTACACATTTACATTTATTTTTCATTTTAAATTTCCATCTACACATTTACATTTATTTTTCATTTTAATTTTCTCTCTATGCATCCAAGAGAGGTGGTCCTTCCCAGACCCCGGCCTTCATGGATCCTACATTGATTCCAGATATTCATTCATGGACTTTGAGTCATGGAAGGCTCCTCCTCAACCGAGCTAAGGGGATGGATTTTTATCAGTATGATGGAAGCCGAGAGTTTGTGGAAGTGAAGGAATTCTTTGTAACTGACGTGGTCAAGTCAATGGCATGGTGCAATGATAACCATTGCCTAGGAATTAGGCGTGAATACGTTATAATGAATACTTTATCTGGAGCCTTCTTCGAGCTCTTCCCTTGCGGCAAAAGTTCCCCTCCTCTTCCCTCTGGAGAGCTTCTCCTGGGAAAGGTACTCCCCTTTCAATTTCACTTTTCTTCTGCTCTCTAATTTTTTTTCCATTTTATAATATCAACATGGATTCTCAACCTGATTGGATGTAGATTATTGCCTAATAAATGGGGCCTACATATTCATCATAACTACAAATTCCATAGCCACTGCCATGGCCCTATAGCCACACTGCAGATGCATTTCCTCATGCACGTAGGCGTTTAGTTTGAAAAGGAACTTCTTTACTCATGTTTAGAGCAACCACCACTACCTTACACACTAGGACTTTTACTACTGTAGCTTCTTTGATTAAGGAAAACAATGGCTTTAGAAAACTTATTTGCAGAGTTGTACATAATGATTGCCTTCCATAATCAAGGTTAACAGATCTATATACTAACCTAATACAAGTTAGGTCTTTTAAGTTTTGACTCTTGGAACACCAGTGTATACTAGTGTTTGTATTTAGTTGAAATATAGAATGGGAGAACATATCAGGCACCCTGGCATGTACACTACAAAAAATCAAGCCATCTTATATCGTACATTTGCCAAAATATCCTTTTTATTCACATTATGTTCCTAAGATGGTGTTGCAATGATCATTGGCCTATTAAATTCATTCAATGTTAGTCTGATGTTGTTATGACCAAAGGGTGGAAGGAGACTATCCCGTACAAAACATGGCTCAACATTATAAACAAGTCTTTGTTGGCAAGTATTGTCACAAAAAAAGAAACATAAAAACACATTGTACTCCCTTTGTTGCTCTCAGGGAATGGACTTTGGTTCTATGCAGCATTTGGCACAAGTATTTTCAATTTTTTTTTTTGTTTTGATTCATCCTAAAACTGTGAATGGACTGGGAACAAGTACCGAGTGGTCATTTCCAATCTAGAACACACGTTTTCAAAGCTTTTTATATATAGTTAATTCAATATTGAGTAAGCGATTCTATGATTTTGGCTTGAAGGATTGTTCTTACGTTAATCCTCTATATTTATGCTTGGTATTTGGCAGAGACATCAAGATTTTTGATGTCCCTTTTACTATGAGGTTAGAGGTAGGTTCATCTGCCTTTATTGGGAATTGAGGGGTTCCCTAACCACTTAATTCCTCCATCTAGACTAAAGTTGCCTAACTCTTGGAGGTTTTAGGGCATGGACTTAATATATTATGAGGAATTCCTCTAGAAAATTCCTTCTTTCCCTTCTATAGTTCTGCTAGTGGCAGCAGGTGACAGGCAGAGACCTAGTATACTTACGACATTAGATCTATGAAACCATGGGCCTCCTCTCCCTCTTCAACTGGAAGAATTACCCCCATGACTCTTGAGGAATTTGAGTTCCTGATCTCGGCAGTGAGAACAGGACAGTTGCTCCTGCCCCCCACCCCCCAGGGCCTGTCAGCACCAGGTTCTTTCTAGTGGCCTATATTGTTAGGAGATTATCGAAAAATCATTCTATATTTCCTTGCAAGGTTTTATTGTTTGAACCTCTTAGACCTAGACTCCCTCTTAAGGAAATTCTCGGATAGTGTATTGGCTCATTTTACACTATCAATGATCCTACAGGGACATTTTGATTCTCTTCCTCAATGTCTGCCTCTATATCTGTTATGGGTGGAGGGCTTCCCCCTCTCATTCCTCTCCTACTTTTGGTGATGTGTATCATTTTATCTTGTTATTTTTAGGGCCATGTTTAGTAGTTTAGTTGTTTGAACTCTTAGAGATTAGCTCATAGGAGTTTCTTTGACACTCCTATAGTCTGTCACCTCTGATTGTATATTTTCATCCCATTGACCTACCCTTTTGGTCATTCATGGACATTAATAAAATTATCTTATATCATCTTTAATTCCAACAAATGATTTTCTGTTTTTGTATTCCAACAAAATCCCAAAATATCCTGACAACTTCCTAAAATGAATTCCTTGGTATAAAGTAATAACTTCATGAATGTAATTCCCAAGTATAAACTAGCAACTTCCTAAAACCAAATTTTGAAGAATAACCTAACAACTTCTTGGAAATGCAAATTAACAAGTACTAGAATTAACATATTATACTTTTGGCTGGTGACTTGATATTGTGGGGACTATGTTGCCTTATAATCCAGGTGCTATGTGTCAACCTTATTGTTGTTTGGGAATTCCACCCTAGAATTGTTGTGCTATAGAATTAAGAATAACTTTGCAGCTACCCTAAGGAAGTGATTCCGAAGATTCTACAACCGTCTTTGATCATTCTCTGTAAGGAATTATGTGGTAGCTGTTAATTCTACACTAGATGTTGATGAACATTGGTGGCTACAATTGTTACCCATAAATGACATTCAGGACATTATGAGGCCAAGCATGCATCATATAAATTATCACTGAGATGCAAATGTTTTCCTCAATGCATATAAGAGAGCACAATATTCTTGAACGAATACAATTGTTCTTATTAATGTGCATGAAATTAGAGAATGAATCCATTTCATTATTTCAAGCTCTAACATTTCCATTTTGAATCAAAATATGGTTTTATTTGTATTACATTATGAAGGATTACCCAAGCTTTGTTAATATGGAAATTGGCTTCGAGATGCAAGTCCCTAGGTTCGGTTGAGTTGATGTGATAAGAATCTTCTGTGAGGTCCAACACTAACATTTTCTTCTGTGTATTTCATGAAGTAATTGTTGTAAGTTTGACACCTTACTATGTGGGTATCTGTATAATATAGGTATTTTTTTTTTGATCCTTGGCTAGTATTATAGATGAATTATTGTCCCAAGGTTTTCATCCTTTCCCTTAACCAATCTGGAGCTACACCAAATTCGCACAATATCATGTCCTATTATTTTGTTCTATGCACTATTCTCTTTGCTATTATTTTCTCTATTCTTCTGTCATCTATGTTCTCTCTTATTCGAAGGCAGAGTTAACTTCATTTTTAATACCTTCAGTATCTTCATCCTCCCCCTTGTTGGTATACTACATATGATTGGCATATTGTTGAAGCATCAATGCTTGCTAGTAAGGACAGTGTTGAAAGAATTTGGTCCTCATTTTGATCGAATTATTGTCCCATGTTCATCATTGTTCACCTTAAACAATCTAGATGGCCACACTAAGCTGGTACAGTTAGATAGATAAGATAAGATAAATGTATTAGTGATCCGGATTTAAACAGGAACGCAAAAATTTACAGATATAACCATAAATATAGAGATGCATTAGAAATAACACTTCATTTCATTAATATCAAATACTGAAATATGCTTACAAATAGAACGAAAATAAGACTAGCTCAGGGGATTTTAGCTTATCTCTAAGAAGAGATGTGGCGGCTACATGCCTTTGAACTATGTTACAATGAGGTTCAAAGGTCTATTTATTATTAAGAAACAATAGAAAACCCTAAACATCGAAAAACCTAACCTTAGGAGATGAAACGCCAAACTATGGGCTCTGTTTGGGTAAATTGGTACATGAACTTCCCAGGGTCGTAACTTTGGCATACAATCTTCATTTGACATACACAATACATCGTTAGAAAGATTTATCTGAGGAATACAAATTTTGAATGGCAAACATTAGACTACATCAATTGTTGGCCCTAGTTTTCCCAAAAACATCGTTTAGGGCCTCAAAACGGCTCCAGAAGTTCAGGACCCGAAAAACCGCCAAAAATAGTAAATTGTGCTACAAATAAGGAAATTGAAAAAATGAAAGAAACAATGGTGGGGGTCCAAGTGGAATAGGCGGGTGGCCACCAATATCCACTTAGATCATTCATCTCCCCTTAGCAAGCTATTCTCCCCATTGTGTTGAGTTCCTCCATGAGATGAGGAAACTTCTGTTGAACTTGGTCCCTAGTGAGCCACTTGCCCTATTGAAGGAGTTGGCCTACTTTGAATACTCGATATAGATGGATCCTTCACTGTTGGGTGTTCTTGATATATGTGTCCATGATTTGATAAGTTATGGCATGTTTCATGGAGTCTGGATTTAACTTTGTAGGTGTGAGCTATTCTACAATGTCTGATGTGTCCAACAATGGCAGGAAGTATGGTCGAAGGGGGTCCAAAATTAAAATTGGGTGTAGGCCAAGGAATGGGGGAATGATGAACTCAAATTCATTATCTCCCACAACCTTGTTAATGGTGTAAGGACCATATCAGAGTAGTCTAAGTTTCCGATAGGCTCCAGTAAGGCGTTCCTTCTGCAAATGCAACTAGACTTTGTCGCCCACATGAAACTTGTGTGGCACCCAATGTTGGTCATGTCGCAGCTTGCACTTGCCATTTGATTTCTCCATAATTTCATGGACCTGCTAGAAAATGTGTTGAATTAAGTTGTTTTCCTTATCATCTTCGGAATAGACATGAGCCTAATCTGCCTGAGTATAGTGGCTTGAATCCCAAGCCCACAGAAAAAGGGTTGTGGCTAGTCAAGCAGTGGAGAGCCCGTTATAGTTGTGTTGGACATAGGGGAGGCTCTCATCCCATGTGCATGGATGTTCTTATTTGTACATGCACAAAATGTGTACGATCACTTGACAACCTCTATCTAGCCATCAGTTTGGGGATGGAAAGTTGTGGAGTTAGTGAGCTTGGTGTCCAAAATCGACCAGAGACTGGACCAAAATATACTGAGGAACCTACTGTCCCAATCTAAGATGATAGACTATGGGATCCCAAAGTGTACCCACACTTGTTCAAAGAGGAGTTTAGTAGTGACTTCTGCTGTGATATTCTTCTTGCAGACCGCCATAATGGCTATATTAGAGAATCTGTCAATGACCACAAAAACACAGTTGTTTCCATGCTTAGTAGAAGGAAGGCCTGACATGTAATCCATGGAGATGGATTCCCAAGGTCGACTAGGGGTAGACAATAGAGTATAGAGGCCTTGCTTCTTGATGGTCGGTTTGGCAATGGCACAAGAGTGGGGGATCTGATGTACTTCCTAACGTCATGTTGAAGATTCAGCCAATAGAAATACTTTTTCAGTACTGCCACCATTTTTTCGACCCCGAAATGCCCAACGGCCCAACTATAGTGCACTTCCCAAATCATCTTAGCACGCTCAATTGAAGGAACACAAATGTGTCTTAGGTGGCATAGCAGGGCATCTTGGAGGTGAAAATCTGGAACTTGTTGACCCTCCAAGAGTGTCTGGTATGTGTGGCTGAATTCTGGGTTGCTTTTTTAGAGATGTGGCCAATAAGAAATCTCGTGCAAAATTATTGGTGCTTCCCTTCTTGTACTTGATATTCAAATGGAACTGTTGTAGGTATGTGGACCACTTTTGATGGCAATAATTATGCAACTTCCCTTGGGTCTATATGAACTGTAGGGGTTAGTGGTTTGTGTGGATGACCGTTTCCTTCCCTAAAACGTAATGCTTCCAATGTCGGCAGGCCTACACAATGGAATACAACTCTTTATCATAAGTGGGATAATTCCTGACTTTTCCTAAAAGTGTCTCACTATGATATGCCACTGGATGCCCTTGTTGAGAAAGGACTACAACAATAGCATAGTTAGAGGCATCTGTCGCAATCTCAAATGGTTGTTGCAAGTCTGGTAATGTGAACACGGGTTCATAGTAGAGGTGATGTTTCAACTCTGTGAATTCCTTCTGTTGACATTCATACCAGAATATTTTTTCTTTCGCTCCTCCCTTAGTGACTTGAAGCAAGGGCCAAGTGATATTAGAGAACCCCAACCGCACCTGCGGTATAAATTAGCAAGACCCAAAAAATTGTAGAGCTCTGTAAGAGTGGATGGGGCTGGCCAATCCCAAATGACTTGGATCTTGGCTGGATCCACATGCACCCCTCGTTCATCAATAATGTATCCCGAAAACTGAACCTGGGTCATGCCAAAAGTGAATTTCTCCAAATTGGCACACAGCTTGTGTTGCCGTTGTGTTCGGAGAACCTATCAGATGTGGTGGAGGTGCTCTTCCCAACTCTGGCTAAACATCAGGATGTCAGCCAAGTATACCACTACAAATGAGTTGGTGAATGGCCGCAAGATGTCATCCATCAACCTCATGAAGGTTGCAGGAGCATTCGTCAACCCGAAAGGCATAACCAACCATTCGAAAAGGCCCCCCTTGGCTTTGAATGCAGTCTTCCACACATTGAAGGGTTCAATTGGTATCTGGTGATATATGGACTTCAAGTCGATCTTGATGAAACATTTTTCCCCATTGAGTTGGTCCATAAGGTCATCAATTTGTGGGATCGGGTATCTATTCCTGAAAGTGATCTTGTTCAACGCTCGATAGTCAATACAGAGTCTCCAAGTCCCATCCTTCTTCAGTACCAACATGATTGGGGTTCGAGAGGGTGATGAACTCAGCCTAATGTGACCTTTCTACAGTAGCTCCTCAATCTGCCTCTTGATTTCTTCATTCTCCAGAATGGAGTGTCGATAGATTGGTCCATTGGGAAATGATGCACCTGGGGTCAGATCGATGGAGTGCTTGACCTAACAGTGCAGAGGAACCCTTGCGCGGGAGGTGAAGATGTCCTCGTACTCCTCCACGACCTTGTCCATCTATTGTTGTCATGTATATGGGCCCTGTCTGGAGTTCATGGCCACCATCTTCTTCTTTCCATGAGGGTTTATCATCAGGAAAACAAATTTCCCAGTTTTGGAAATGAGCTTACTGCATTTTTTTGCAGTAACCAAAGAGATGGTGGTAGGCAGTGCTACCTCTGGTATCCTCTATAACTTATTTCCCAAGGTAACAATAATAGTGTGAGGCCTTGACTCATACACATGTCGCTTCCATAAGTATGGTTGGCCTAATAACACATCACAAACATCAAGGGGAGCAATGTCACATAATACCTCATCCATGAAGGGTTTGATGTTGTATGGAAGGTAGCACTGTTGGCTCACATGAAGATCATGTCCTTGATGAATCCACCCGATGGTGCACGGTTGTGGGTGTGTTTTGGTCGGTAAGCCCAGCCACTTCAAAAACTCTACTGAAATGAGATTATTTTGGCTCCCACTGTCAACAATGAACTGTAGCAGGAACCCTTTACCCACATCTAGGAGTAGAAGAGGCGCTCCTCCTCCTTTGGATCTTCGAGTTCCTCCTTCTAGATCTTTGTGGTGGCCATAGTGGTGTTGGGATCCGCATTGATAATCTGCTTCCATTTTTCATTTCCCTTGTCGGGTTCTGACTCAGAGTTGAAACATGCATTTGGTTCCGAAGGCTTCAGCTTGGCCACCAGTGACTGCTTGGCCCGACACTCACTTGTGTTGTGAGTGTAGCTCTTATGGAACTCACACCACTTTCTCGTGTCCTTCTTCAACTTCGCGATGTTGTTGTTTTCTTGCAGCTTTTATGGGTTGTCCTGGGCCACCCCACCTTGGATTTTTCCTTTTTTCTGCGGTTTGGGGGCACCTCTCCCTTGTTTTGGATTCATAGATCCAAAGTCTCGCTTCTTCTATTTAAAATTTTGCTCGATCTTGACGACTTATCGGTACGTCGTGCCAAGTGAGGAGATGTCTAGGAACTCCATCTCGTCCTGGATGTACCTGTGTAGGCAACCATAGTACTTGAGTACCAATTCTTTCTCAGAGTCCTTGATACCCAACTTCATGCGAAGGGAATGAAATACATTGGTAAACTTTGGAACATCTTGGTCCCTTCCCTACTGCAGTGTGGTCCACTTTATGTATTTATCTTCATAACTCCTAATAGGGTAGAATTGTTCCTTGATGGCATCCCAGAACATATTCCAAGTGGGTTTGACTAAAAACAATGAGGTCGTACATTCATCCTTCTTCTCACAGTAGGTTTCTCTCCAGTCCTTGACATGGGGGGCGACTTTGAGAAGAGAAAAAATATTTTTTTCCCGGGTGGAAAAATCATGAACAGAAAAATATCCTTCTAGCATATTTAACCATTTATTCACAACATCTGCATCTATTTGGCCCTCAAATATGGGAATGTCAAAGTTTACTTGTACCTTAAAAGGAGTGGAGCCTCTAGAGTGGCTGTTAGATGTGGATGTGCCTCCAGTGGGCAACCATTGAAGGATCTGGACAAAGTTATCCATCATCGCATTTCTTTGTTTCTCGAGGGCCTCCTCGAGCAATATTTTGATAGGATCTCCTGCCCCCTCATATTTCTTTTCTTCCCCCATGAGTGGTTGTCAGGGTTTGCAAGGCTGATCTTGCAAAGGTTCAACCAAATCAATCCCTAACTCCTTATATCCTGACCTCGTTGGGTACATGCAAAAGAAAACAGAGAAAGAGCGGTATGCTCTAATACCACTAATCTAAATTTAAACAAGAATGCAACCAATTACATATATAACCATAAATACAGAGATACAACATAAATAACACTTCATTTCATTAATATCAAATACTGAAATATGCTTACAAACAAAATGTAAATTATACAAGCTCGGGTGATGGTAGCTTATCTCTAAGAAGAGATGTGGCTACATGCCTTTGAACTGTGTTACAATGAGGCTCAAAGACATATTTATTATTGAGAAACAATGGAAAACTCTAAAAATCCAAAATCCTAACCCTAGGAGATGAAGTGCCAAACTATGGGGCCCATTTGGGTAAATTGGTACATCAACTTCCCGAGGTTGTAACTTTTGCATATGATCTTCGTTTGACGAACGCAATACCTCGTTAGAAAGATCTATCCGAGAATCACAACTTTTCAATTTAAAACAACAACAGTCTTTCTAAGTCGGCCCTGATTTTCACATAAATGTCGTTTAGGGCCTCAAAATGGCTTAGGAAGTTCAGAACCCGAAAAACTGCCAAAAATAGTAAATTGTGCTACGAATATTGAAACTGAAAAACTGAAAGAAATAATGGTGGGGGTCCAAGTGGAATAGGCAGTTGGCCACCAATATCCACCTGGATTATTCCTCCCCCCTTAGGAAGTAATAGTCCCCATTACGTTGAGTTCCTCCCTTATTATGAGGAAACTTCTACTAAACTTGGTCCATGGTAAGCCATATGCCTTGGTGAAGGAGTTGGCCTACTTTGACAACTCGGTATAGTTGGATCCTTTTTTGTTGGGTTTTCTTGATCTGTGTGTCCATGATCCGAACAGTTTTGGCTTGTTCCATGTAGTTTAGATTTAACTATGTAGGTGTGAGTTGTTCTACAATGTTTGATGTGTCCAGCAATGGTGGGAAGTATGGTCGAAGGCAGTCCATATTGAACACTAGGTGCAAGCCAAGGAATGAGGGAATGTTGAGATCAAATGCATTATCTCCCACAACCTTAGTAATGGTGTAAGGACCATATCAGAGTGGTATGAGTTTCTGATAGACTCTGGTAAGGCATTCCTTCTGCAAATGCAACCAAACTTTGTCACCCACCTTAAACTTGTGTGGCACCTGATGTTGATCATATAGTTGCTTGTACTTTGCATTTGATTTCTCCAGAATGTCGTGTACCTACTAGCGGATATGTTGGATGTGCTCAATGAAGTTGTTTTCCTTATCAACTTCGGACTAGACATGAGCCGAATCTGCCTGAGTAGCTGCAAATGGTATGGTCACATCAATGGGACATAGTGGCTGGAATCCCAAGCCCACCTGAAAAGGGTTGTGACTAGTCAAGCTATGGAGAGCTCGGTTATAGTTGTGTTGGACATAGGGGAGGCTCTCATCCCATGTGCATGGATGTTTTGAGTTGTACATGCGCAGAATGTGTACGATCATCCTCTTGACGAACTTTATCTGTCCATCAGTTTAGGGATGGAAAGTTGTGGACTTAGTGAGCTTGGTGTCCAACATCGACCATTGACTAGACCAAAATGTATTGAGGCACCTGTTGTCCCAATTTGAGATGATAAACTGTGGGATCCCAAGGTGTACCCACACTCGTTCAAAGAAGAGTTTAGCAGTGACTTCTGCTGTGATATTCTTCTTGTAGGCCGCCATAATGGCCATATTTGAGAATCTGTCAACAACCAAAGAAACACAATCGTTTCCAATGCTTAGTAGAAGGAAGGCCCGACATGTAATCCATGGAGATGGATTCCGAAGGTTACTAGGGGTAGGTAGCGAAGTATAGAGGCCTTTCTTCTTGATGATCTATTTGGCAATGGTATAGGCAGTGCAGGATTTGATGTACTTTCCGACATTATGTCGAAGATTCAGCCAATAGAAATGTTTCTGCAATACAAATCAATGTAAACTTTGAAACGAGAACTGATATTGTTACCTATTTCGTAAAGATAGCAAAAAAGTGATCCGATTTTGAAAAGGGGCGATGCAAAACACACATGTTTTTTAGAGCATAGTTTTTGGCACTTTGAATTTTTTTATGTACATTACGTTTTAGAATGCTAGTGATTTGCATGTTGATTTAAAATAGTGTTGATTCTCCATCAGACCCTTTTTTTAAAAGACCTATTTTTTTACTTTAAATTTTCTAATGTATGAAATGTAAATAATTATTTTCTA
>APFE030530001.1:110279-143613 GCA_000404065.3 Pinus taeda
TTTAAATTGATGTTTTCATTATTCTTTTGAAATTTTAATGTTTTTCCAGAGTCATGATAAAATCTTTTGAGCTATTATTTCAAAATGTTGAAAATTTATCTTGAAAAAAAAAAAAACTGAGGTTATTTGAACATCAACACTTTTCATTTTCAAGGTGTTTTTTGCACAATTTTTGAACAAAAATTCAGTTTTCACTGCCATTTTTAAAACATGTTGAAAATTTACCTTAAAAAAAAGTGTTATTCCAGCATCAACACTTTCCATTTTCAAGGTGTTTTTTGCACAATTTTTGCACAAAAAATTGGTTTTAATTGCCATTTTTAAAACACGTTGAAAATTTACCCTAGAAAAAAAAATGTGTTATTCCAGCATCAACACTTTTCATTTTCGAGTTGATTTTTCATGTTTTTGGGTTTTTTTTTTTTGTTAGAGTTATTGTTTTGAGTTTATAGTTCTTGTTTCAAAGTTTACATTGTTTCAAATGGTTGTTGCAAGTTTGGTAATGTGAGGACTGGTGTAGAGTAGAGGTGATGTTTCAACTCTGTGAATTCCTTCTGTTGAGATTTAGACCAAAAGAATTTTGTTTTCGCTCCTCCCTTGGTGACTTGACTTAAGGGCCAAGTGATATGAGAGAACCCCAACATGAACCTGCGGTAGAAATTGGCAAGACCTAGAAAGTTGCAGAGCTCTATTAGAGTGGTTGGGGATGGCCAATCCTAAATGATTTGGAACTTGGCTGGATCCACATGCAACCTCGTTCATCAATAATTTTTCCTAGATACTGAACATGGGTCATGCCAAAAGTGCATTTCTCCAAATTGGCACACAAGTTGTGTTGTTGTAGTGTTTGGAGAACCTGTCGGATGTGGTGGAGGTACTCTTCCCAACTCTGGCTTAAGATCAGGATGTCATCCAAGTATACCACTACAAATGAGTTGGTGAATGGCCACAAGATGTTATCCATCAGCCTCATGAAGGTTGCAGGAGCATTCATCAACCCGAAAGGCATAACCAACCATTCGAAAAGGCCCTCTTTGTCTTTGAAGGCAGTCTTCCACACATCAGAGGATTCAATTGGTACCTAGTGATATCCGAACTTCAATTCGATCTTTTTGAAATGTTTTGTGCCCTTGAGTTGTTCTAGAAGGGCATCAATCCATGGGATCAGATACTTATTCCGAAAAATAATCTTGTTCAATGCCTAATAGTCAATATAGAGTCTCCAAGTCCCATCCTTCTTCTGTACCAACATGACCGGGCTCCCATGGGGCAATGAACTTGGCCGGATGTGACCTTTTTGCAATAGCTCATGAATCTGCCTCTTGATTTCGTCGTTCTCGAAAATGGAGCATCCATAGATTGGTCCATTGGGAAACCATGCACCTGGGGTCAGATCGATGGAGTGCTTCACCTGACAATGCAAAGACACCCCTGTGGGGGAGGTGAAGATGTCCCCGTACTCCTCCACGAACTTGTCCATATGTTGTTGTCATGCGGAGGGGCCCTGTCTGGAGGTCGTGGCCACCATCTTCTTATTTCCCTGAGGGCGTATCATCAGGAAAACAAATTTCCTAGTTTTGGAAATGAGCTTATTGCATTGTTTTGTAGTAACCAAAGAGATGGCGGTAGACGGTGCTACCTTCGTTATCCTGTACAACTTATTTCCCAAGGTAACAATAACAGAGCGAGGCCTTGACTCATACACAACATGTTGCTTCCACAAGTATGGTTGTCCTAATAATACATCACAAACATCAAGGGGAGCAACATCACATAATACCTCATCTGTGAAGGGCTTAATATTGTATGAAAGGTGGCACTGTTGGCTCACGCGAAGATTTCGTCCTTGGTGAAGCCACCCAATGGTGTACAGTTGTGGGTGTGTTGTGGTTGGTAAGCCTAGCCGCTTCATGACCTCTGCTGAAATGAGGTTCTTTTGGCTCCCAGTGTTGACAATGAACTATAGCGGGGAACCCTTTACCCACCTCTGTGAGTGGAAGAGGAGCTCCTCTTCCTCTAGATCTTCGGGTTCCTCCTTCTAGATCTTCATGGTGGCAACGGTGGTGTTGGGCTCTGCATCAATTATCTTCTTCCCTTTGTCATTCCCCTTGTCGGGTTCTAACTCATAGTCAAAACATGCATATGATTCTAAAGCCTTCAACTCAACCACTAGTGACTTCTTGGCCCGACACTCACTTGTGTTGTGATTCGAGCTCTTATGGAACTCACACCACTTTCCTGTGTCCTTCTTCGGCTTTGTAGTGTTGTTGTTTTCTTACAGCTTTGGCAGGTTGTCTTGGGCTGCCCCACCTTGGATTTGTTCTTTGTTATGTGGTTTAGGGGCACCTTTCCCTTGCTTCGGATTCATAGATCCAAAATCTTGCTTCTTCTGTTTAAACTTCTGCTCGATCTTGACGGCATATCAGTACGTCATGTTGAGCGAGGAGATGCCCAGGAACTCCATTCTGTCCTAGATGTACCTATGTAGATAGCCACGATACTTGAGTACCAAATGTTTCTCAGAATACTTGATACCTAGCTTCACGTGAAGGGTATGAAAAACATTGGTAAACTCTAGCACATCTTGGTCCATTCCCTATCACAACATAGTCCACTTTATGTATTTATCCTCATAGCTCCTGACAGGGTAGTATTGTTCCTTGATGGCATCCCAGAATGAATTCCAAGTGGGTTCGGCTGAAAAGAGTGAGGTTGTACTTTCATCCTTATGCTCACAGTATGTTTCCCACCAGTCCTTGACCTGGGGAACAACTTTGAGAAGAGAAAAAGTAGTCTTTTCCCAGATGGAAAAAACATGAACAGAAAAATATCCTTCTAAAAGATTTAACCATTTATCTATGGTGTCTGCATCTATTCGGCCCTCAAATATGGGAATGTCAAAGTTTACTTGTACCTTTAAAGGAGAGGAGCCTCCAGAGTGGTTTTTGGAGTCGGTGGGAAAATGTTGAAGGATCTGGGAAAAGCTATCAATCATCGTGTTCCTTTGTTTCTCGAGGGCCTCCTCAAGCAATATTTTGATAGGATATCTTGCTCCCTCGTCTTTCTTTTCTTCTCCAGTGGGTGTCCATCAGGTTTGCGAGGCTGATCTTGCAAAGGTTCAACCAGATCGAGCCCTAACTCCTTATATCCCAACCTCGTTTGGGACATGCAAAGAAAAACAAAGAACGAGCAGTCTACTCTGATACCACTGATCCAAATTTAAATAGGAACGCAATAAAATTATAGATATAACCATAAATGCATAGATGCAGCAAAAATAACACTTGATTTCATTAATATCAAATATTGAAATATGCTTACAAACAGAATGGAAATAAAACTAGCTCGGGCGATGGTAGCTTACCTATGAGAAGAGATGTGGTGGCTACATGCCTCTGAATTGTGTTACAATGAGACTCAAAGGCCTATTTATTATTGAAAACAATGGAAAACCCTAAATATTCAAAAACGTAACCCTAAGATATGAAGCGCCAAACTATGGGCCCATTTGGGTAAATTGGTACATCAACTTCTCGGGGTCGTAACTTTGGCATACGATCTTTGTTTGACACACACAATACCTCGTTAGAAAGATATATCCAAGCACTACAACTTTTGATGGCCAACATTGGTAATAGGCTCATGTTGGTCCTGATTTTCCCAAAAAATGTCATTTAGGGCCTCAAAATGGCCCGAAAGTTCAAGACCTGAAAAATTGCCAAAAATAGTAAATTTTGCTACAGATAAGGAAAATGAAAAACTAAAATAAACAATGGTGGGAGTCCAAGTGGAATAGGCAAGTGGCCACCAATATCCACTTGGATCAATTAGTGTCCAACAAATAACCACTAAAGTAGGTCAATGGGTCTATTAGGTACAATGATGTCTCTACAAAGTGGGAGTGTTAAAGAAGCTCCTATATCAAAGTAAGAAGTAGGAAGTAAAATAGAAGAGTCTAAACTAAACATCTAAACCCTACAAACCTGGCTCCAAAGATATTTTGGTAATCAATTGGCTTAATGGGGACAAATTAAACATACACATCTATTGGTTTCTCACATGCATCTAAATTTTGGTTGGATAAATTAATAAGTTACATTAAGCAAGATTCCCTTAATCTCCCTGTAGATGTATTCAAAATTTTATCTGATGCATTTATTTCCTCCTTTACTGAAATGTTAAATTCCTTGCCAAGGACCATATCATTGACCGAGGCTTCAAGGTTTAAGGGCCATATTTAAGTCTTTAAAAACCAACTTTCATATTTTTGGACCTCAAATCTTTTTAGAATGTCATGCTGCTGAGTGTGACCAATTTGTAACATTTTATCTCAAACCTTGATTTTGGCCATCCAAATTGATTCCTTTGATTTGAAACACAATTTGAGAGCTAAATTCATACTTACATTCAATGGCTAAAGCTCATGGTTGGTGTGATGTACTAAACCAGATGCCCCTCTTGAATGGTAAGCTAGAGCAACATAACTCCCATGTCTATCGAATGTATGAAGGTGCTTATTTGTAGTTGATATACCTTTTAGAATCAATTGCAACCAATTCAGGAATGGTTCTATTAATGCAAAGCATGAGGGTGTGAGCATCACAAGAAGAAGATTCTAAGTAATTGTTGTAAGCATCGCATGAAGAATATTCTACATAAGATTCTCATGAGGTTAGAAAGTTATTTCTGAATGGAGTTCGGATTTTCCACAGTGTTCATGTTTTGTTGTCGACGTTTCGAGTCTGCAACTAGACTCATCATCAGGACAAATTTTTGTGTGTCTAGTTGCAGACTCTAGTTGCAGACTCGAAACGTCGACAACAAAACATGAACACTGTGGAAAATCCGAACTCCATTCAGAAATCACACCACAGTAATCTGCAATCTAAAATAGAAAGTTATTATCCAAGTGTTTAAGCATTCATGTTAAACTTGTTTGGGAGGACCTAGAATTTTTAGGCTCGAGAATTTATGTTGCATTAATGGAGGAATTCAAAAGGTTCATTTTTGTTTAGTTCATGTCCAAAAAAATTGATAGCGGGATCCCTTTACCTCCAAAACTCTTACACTTGCAGGATTATATTTGGGATTTCGATAGAATGATGCATGTTGGATGTTACAATATTACATGTTCATAGAAACATTAATGTGCAGTTATGCATCGTTATCATTGGGTATTAGGTGTTAAAAAATTTAGTACATTTTGGATGAATTACCTATTTTGAATGCCCTAATCTGGCATTTTGGTGAAGGGTCCATATCCACTTGTAGTTAGTCTCAAATTTGATCCTTGCAGTGCATGTAAATTGATACAACTTTATATACAGCTCCATGGATTGAACTTATACCAATAACATGGGTGCTTTGTTGAACGCTCTGTTATGGCATTCTAGTTAAGAACTCATATCTACAGTTACCGTGCTAGTACATTGCTACAATGCCACATAAAATTCCATGGATTGAATTTATACCAATGATGTGGGTGTCCCCTATCCACAGTGGGTCTTAACTCTTTAGTACAAAGGGTACATTCAACATTGTAATTGAATGCTTATAAGCTTAAATTAAGAGCGTATAAGTTTGCATTGAAAGCTTTTGGAGCGCTTTGGAGTGATTACATGTAGTTCACTTACATGTATGCCCATTGATGGTAATCCCTACTAATAACTATTATGGAAGAATGTATATCTGTCAAAGATTTCAAGGGTTTTGGGTATAACAAAGGCAATCCAAATGTTCAGTTAATTTCCTTTGTTCCTTCCATATTTTAGCACTTGAAACATGTTATATAATTGATAGCAAAGTGTGTTGATTCATGTAGCATTAGATTTGCTCTTTCCTCGAGATTTTGCAGAGAGGCTAAGAAACATGCAATCTCACATACCTAGAAATCAATTGGGAAAATTCCACCTAGAGATGATTTAATTAAAATAATTAACTTTTTTAAATGGTTCCCTAAGTCTAAACTTACGAAATATTGTTAATTAAAGGGTATTAATCAAACCAGATGTGAATCTTCTAGAAGAAGAAGAGGATCAACTCCCAATTAATATTAACCCTTGATTATGTTTTAATCTTGGTCGTTGGAGCTCCAACCAGAGATTATAAGAAGGAGCTTGATGGGAACTTGCAGAACACATTGAGTGAGAGATCAGAGATAAAATTTCTCAAGAGTAGCAGCGTTGTGTTGTTGGAGCGAGATCAAGTGATATTATTGTAGTGAGGGGCAGGGATAGTAGTCTGGAGGAGAGGTTTCGAGATCTGAAGAGTGCAAAGCAGAGAAGGCCTAGAGTAGTTCAGTGAGGCAGCGTAGTGCCACGCAGAGGCAGCACAAAGCTTCAGAGGGAGTTCAAAATCCAGCTGGGAGAGTTGATATCCAATGCTAGAAGTTATGGTTTGAGAGCGGGGGGGGGGGGGGGGGGGAGGCGGGGGGGGCCCGGGAGGGGGGGGGGGGGGGGGGGGCAGAAGGTCAATTTTCCAAACAACATGAGATAAACAGAGGAGGTGACGCAGAGCCTAGCTAGCTTGATGCAAAGCTACATAGGATTAATGCAAAAGTTGTGTAGAGGCAGCATGGGACCAGCCATCCAGCCCCTGATTAGTGTCGAATCTCCCGAATCAGTGTGAGATTTTTCTCTCTAACTCTTTGCTAGCATTTATCTGTACCAGATAGCCAGTTTGGGCATCCAACAATTTGTACTCAAATTTACTACTGCATAATAATTGAAACCCTCAGTTGCTGCACTGTTTTCCCAGGTTGGGTTTTTCCATGGACATTGTCCAAAAACAACTCTGTTTATGTGTGTGTTTATTTCTCTCTAGTGAAGTATTTAGTTTTCGCAGCATTTTATTTTGTGTGGGCTACAATATATGTATTTCAATATTTGTCATAGAAAACTGCAAATAACTTGTTTAAGTAATTCAACAAGTAAGAGAAATATTATCAGTTTGTTGCAGTAGGAATCGGGTAACCGATTTTTCACATGGTATCAGAGCACATATCATGAGCAGAAGATCTCAATTGTAGAAAGGAAGATGGAGTTTGAAATTACTGCAGAGGCATAAATTCGAAACCCCAAAGGTAGTCCAGTCCTTGGGCCAATGAGATCGAAGTTTTGAGTGAGATCAATTTCTCTAAGTGAGTCGAGAGAGAAATTTGATTCCCCAAATCAAAGATTTCAAGAGGCATAAGAGAGAAGTGCAGTTTCCTTGTAGAGAGGATCTTCAGCTGAGACGTAATTATTTTGTAGAAGTTGCTAGCAGAATAGCGTCAAAAGGAGAGACTAGCACATACCGAGGGAATTTCTTCCTCAAAGGGACTTCTAGCCAAGAAGTTCCAATTTTCCAAACAGAGAAACAATAGTTGTGTGTAGGATTTCTCACTCCAGAAGGGAGTGCAAATAGCTGGGCAGCAGCTGCATAGAGGAGAAGAGGAAGTAGTTCAAATTTTTCAGGAGATATGGCATCATCTGGCTTGAGAGATCAAGATTGATTGGATGGGGCCTCCAGCTATGTGATCTAGAAGGCTAGGATCTCCTGTTTTCTAGATGAGAATGATCTCAAAATGTATGTCGATAGAGTGGTATTGGTACCTGCCAATGCAAATCCACTCAAGAAGTACAATGCTGAGAAGGTGAAGACTAAGAGGATCATTCTCGACGGGGTTCGAGATCATGTAGTATCCCATATAGGTAGCAAGGATATTGCTCGACAGATGTGGGAACCCTTAGTTATGCTATACGAAGGATCTTCCAAGTAGCAAAAGCTGTACTTAGAGGAGAAGTTGAGATGAACGAGGACATGGAAGGGGGAGCGAGTGGAACCCTTCCTTACGATACTTCGGGATGTCCGAGACTAGCTTTATTCATTAAGGTTAGTACCCCAACCCTAAGAGTTTATACGGTTAACGCTAAATAGTGTTTCTGAAGAATGGAAACTTTTTTTCCAAAGTATCATGGATAGAGAAAAACTGCCAGATTGGGAGCATGTATGGGCTAATATAAAATAGGATGAGATGAGGCGTGATCTAGTGAAGACCATGATCAGTGCTAGTAGAAACAGTGGGGCGAAAGTAGTGAAGGAAGAGGAGGATGTGGCCCTTGCATCAAAGGGGCAGTAGGAGTAGCACAAAATAAAGGAAATTTTGGAGATCAATTACTTCTAGTGTCGCGAGCTGGGTCACTACAACACTAAGTGTCCTCTCAGAAAGAAGGACAAGGAGGAGAACAAGGATCAACAAGCTGCATCCGCAAAAATCGACAAGTTGTCCTCCAGATTGGAGGAAGAGTTTTCCATGATTGTTGAGATGCCTCTAGGGGTGAGGTAGGGTGATCTCAAGTTGTAGCCCTAGAGAGCTATAGGATGGGAAGGATCCTTGAGGATTCCACCTCTTGGATCAAGACCTTGCTACGAGAACCCATAGTCAGAAGTAGTGGGATGGACCAACATCAGTTGGTGAAGTCAGGTGCTAGAGTGACATATGCATAAGCTAGTAGTGGTCAAATTTTGAGTAGAGCAAAGAAGAATTGGTAGCAGTGAAGATGGCATAGAGTAGAGTCAGCAACAATGCATAGGCTTCAGTGGCAGTGCAAAGAATAGAAACAATCACAACTTAGACGATGGATGCATCATACTGAACATAGTTGGTTCAATATTTTGGATGCTTTTCCGTTGCAGATGTTGCAATTGAAGCAACAACAAATGGAGAGAGGGTTGCAGTGTAGATGTAGTGTTAGAAACAGTTCAATAGGGCCGATAGTAGCACATATGCAACTCATATCAAAGTTGTGCAGTAGTTGGTGGGCAGCAGAGCCAGACATCAGCAACACAGTAGGAGATGGGGCAGAGACAAAGTGATGCTTCAACATGTTGTAGCACTAGAGCACATTCCTCACTAAGAGGGAGTGTTGATTTTTGTAGCACTGGATGTGCTCTTGCCTCAAGATTTTGCAGAGAGGCTAAGACACATGCATTCTCCAATACCCATAAATAGTTTGGGAAAATTCCAACTAAAGATGATTTAATTAAAGTAATTAACTTTTTAAAATGGTTCCCTAAGTCTAAACTTAGGAAATTTGTTAATTAAAGGGTATTAATTAAATTAGGTATGAATCTTCTAGAAGAAGACAAGGATCAACTCCCAGTTAATCTTAGCCCTTGATTATGTTTTAATCTTGGCCATTGCAGCTCCAACAAGAGATTATAAGAAGCAGCTTGATGGGCACTTGGAGAACACATCGAGTAAGAGATCAGAGATCAAATTTCTCAAGAGTAGCAGTGTTATGTTGCTAGAGTGAGATCAAGTGATATTCTTGTAGTGAGGGGTAGGGATAGTAGTCAAGAGGAGAGGTTTCGAGATCCAGAGATTGCAAAGTAGAGAAGGATTAGAGTAGTTCAGTGAGGCAGCGTATAGTTTCAGAAAGAGTTTGAAATCTAGCTGGGTGAGTTCAGATCCAGTGCCAAAAGCCGTGGCGTGAGATAGGAAGGCCAAAAGGTTGAATTTTTAGACAACAGGAGATCAATAGAGGAGGTGATGTAGAGCCCAGTCAGCTTGACGCAGAGCTGTGTAGGATTGGCACAAAAGTTGCGCAGAGGCATCATGGGGCCAACTAGCCAGCCCCTAATCAATGTCATATCTCTCGAATCAGTGTGAGATATTTATCACTAACTCTTTGCTAGCATTTTTCTGTACCAGATAACTAGTTTGGGCATCCAACAATTTGTACTCAAATTTACTACTACATAATAATTTCAACCCTCAACTATTGCACCAGTTTTCCCAAGTTGGGTTTTTCCGGAGACATTTCCAAAAGAAATTGTGTTTATGTGTGTATTTATTTCTCTCAAGTGCGATATTTAGTTTTCAAAATATCTTACTTTGTGTAGGCTACATTGTATGTATTTCAATATTTGTCGTAGAAAACTGCAAGTAACTTGTTCAAGTAATTTAACAAGTAGGAGAAATATTATCAGTTTTTTGTAGTAGGAATCAGGTAACTTATTTTTCACATAGTGCCTACAATTGTTACCCATAAATGACATTTAGGACATTATGAGGGCAAGAGTGCATCATAGAAATTCTCATCGAGATGCAAATGTTGTCCTTAATCCATAGAAGAGAGCACAATATTCTTGCATGAATACAATTGTTCTTATTAATGTGCACGAAATTAGAGAATGAACCTATTTCATTATTTCAATCTCTAATGTTTCCATTTTGAATCAAAATATGTTTTGATTTGTATTACATTATGAGGGATTACCAAGCTTTGTTAATATGGTAATTGTCTTCAAGATGCAAGTCCCTAGGTTCATTTGGGTTGATGTGATAAGCATCTTTTGTGAGATCCAACGCTAACATTTTTTTCTGTATATTTCATCAAGTAATTGCTGTAATTTCGACACCTTACTATGTGGGTGTCTGTATAATATAGGTATAGAAGCTTTTTTATCCTTAGCTAGTGTTATAGATAAATTATTGTCCGAAGGTTGTCATCATTTCCATTAACCAATATGGAGCTACACCAAGTTGGCATAGTATCTTGTCTTATTATTTTGTTCTAGTCATTATTCTCTTTGTTGTTATGTTCTCTGTTCTTCTACCATGTATGTTCTCTCTTATTAGAAGTCAGAGTCAACTTCATTTTTAATATATTTAGTATCTTCATCCTCCCCCCTGTTGGCATACTACATAAGATTGTCCTATTGTTGAAGGATCAATGCTTTCTAGTAAGGACGTTATTGAAAGACTTTGGTCCTCATTTTGATCGAATCGTTGTCCCATGTTCATCATCATTTACCTTAAAAAAATTGGATGGCCACACTAAGCTGGCACAATTAGATAGATAAGATAAGATAAATGTATTAGTGTCCACCAAATAACCACTAAAGTAGGTCATTGGGCTTGTTAGGCACAATGATTTATCTCCAAAGTGGGAGTGCTAAAGCAGCTCCTACATTGAAGCAAGAAGTAAGAAGTAAAATAGAAAAGTATAAACTAAATATCTAAACCCTATGAACCTGACTCCAAAGATCTTTTGGTCCTCAACTGGCTTAATGGGGACATATTAAACATACAAATCTATTGGTTGCTCACATACATCTAAATTTTGGTTGGATGAATTAATAAGTTGCATTAAGAAGGATTCCCTTGATCTCCCTCTAGATGTATTCGAAATGTTATCTGACACATTTAATTCCTCCATTACTAAAATGTTGAATTCCTTGCTAGGATCAATATCATTGACCAAGGCTTCAAGATTTAAGGGCCATCTTGAAGTATTTAAGAGCCAACTTTCATATTTTTGGGCCTCAATTCCTTTCAGAATGCCATGCTGCTGAGTGTGACCAAATAGTAGCATTTTATCTCAAGCCCTTATTTTGGCCATCCAAATTGATTCCTTTGATTTGAAACAAAATTTGAGAGCTAAATTGCATACTTACATTCAATGGCTAAAGCTTTTGGTTGGTGTGACATACTAAATCACATGCGCCTCCTGAATGGTAAGTTAGAGCAACATAACTCGCATGTATATCGAATGTGTGAAGGTGTCGATTTGTAGTTGATATAGCTTTTGGAATAAATTTCAACTAATTCAAGAATGGTTCCTTTAATGCAAAGCATGAGAGTATGCAATCCTGTATGCACTTGGTTCACAACTTCACACAGCATAATTAGCTATGTGGTTCAATTTCTTTTTCCCCTTGAGTAAGGTAGAACCTTGGAATGGACTGTCCTATTGCATTGATACAATAAAGGATTGTAGTGTCACACCTCTTTGGAATTATATGTGGGACACTCTTGTTGCTTTTGTTTTCCAATGTAGAGGACATAATAGATGTAGTAAAAATTCAATCAGAGGCACATACACACCAAAACATGCATACAGGGCACTGTTTGAAGATGAAATCAAGGAGGATCCTAGATGGTGGTGGAGGAAAATATGGAAATACCATTTTCCATTAAAAAAATGCAAATTTACATCACTTCCTTAGAAGTGGAAGGTCCTATCCTAGGATTAGCTTCATAAGAGGAATAAGTGTGGACTTGCTATGCAAAGAAAATTATGTGAATATCAACCACATGCTCATACATTACTCCTATACTACACAAAGTATGGAAGGAACTAAATTATTTAATGCACTCATGCAATGTCTGACATGGTGATACAATTGAAGGTTGTTTATAAGTTTGGGATGAAAATAACATTACCAAGGAGTATTGAACTTTGCCTCTCCTTACTGCATGGGGTTTCATGGAAACATTGCTTATCTGAGGACTGGACGATGCATCCTTTACAATGTTCCATGTAAGTTAATATTAAATAGCTTCCACCTGTAAAAAATCCTAGGATCCGTGTAGAAGTTATGCATAAGTCTAGGGCTTGGGGACAACACAAGAATCATTCAATGTGTGGTGCATGTGGTGCAATGCACTTATCAGATGTTCTTTGGCTAAAATTTAAAGCAAGGAAACCATCATTTTCAAACAAACTTGTACAGTTAAGGCACTCAAATTGGTCCTTAGTTTAGCATGGGAACATGGTGCAAGGAAAGTGCAATTTTTCAGGGATTCCCAAGTCATAAAATGGATGAGAGGTGAATATTCATGAAATAATATTTTATGTGATGACAATGTATAGTGATATCAACATTCAAAAAAATATTTTCCTTTTCATCTCTTTTCAACATATATAGAGGGAGTGAAAAATGGAAGCATATGAGCTTTAAAAATAGGATCTGGGATTGACTCCAAGATATTGTCAATGTGGGAAGAGCACGGGGGCATCATATCTAACTTCTCTAATCCAACCACTCTTTTGTGCTAACTCAAATACAAAACATTTTTTTTCTTTACTTTTGGACTCAGTTCCGAAACTCCTCATTTTTCTTTTATTGCAAATAAAATGTTGACTAAATGATCACACATATTGTATGGAAGGAATTTACGCACATAATATTCTATGATAATTGTAGGTTGTTTACATTACTGACCAGATCAGTAGGAAATATACATGTAAGCTCAGAAGAACAGTAGCATGTGATTCAAATTCTTATTCCTTGATGCTTGATGAAATGCTTACTAAGAATCTACAAAATGTAACTTTATTTATATTTATGAAATTATGAATTTTATTACATGGAAAAATGAATATGAAAGATGAATCCATGAAGTAATCGGGGTGATTTGAGAAGGATTACATAGTATGAAAACTTAGAAAATTCAAGCAATGGTCTAACTGGCTATATTTGAGGCTCGTTTTAATTCACAATGGCTTCTGTGTGAAAATAGTGAATTGGATCATGGAGTGCCTATATTCTATATCCATTGCATTTCTCATTAATGGCTCAACTTCAAGTTTCTTTAACCAAGCAAAGGTCTACGTCAAGGTCTCATTTTCAGACCTTTATTATTTTTAATTATTTCTGAAGGGTTAAGTAGGTCTTTATTAGAAGCAAATAGATATAGCTCTTTATGCGGAATTAAACTTGGAAGATCCTTTTATTTGAACCACTTATTTTTTTAGTCTATAGATGATGTTTTGTTGTTCAATGATGGATCCTAGGTGGATGTTAATTAACTAAAGGATATTTGAAACTGTACAACACAACTTATGGTATGGAGATCAATATGCAAAAATGAACATTAGCTTTGAATGGAGTGGAGGAGGATGAGGTGAGAGAGACTCTGCAAATTTTCCCTTTTCAAAGTGTGGACTTTCAAGATGGATTCAAGTATCTAGGTTTTTTGTTGAATTTTAATGACTATATGGACTGGAGGTGGTTGAATGATAATGTATAACTTCAAATAAACACTAAGTTGTGGTGCAATATATGGTTCTCCCTTGGAAGGAATTTAAAATTGGTTAGGACTACCTTGGAGGCAATCCCTATTTATTGACATATATTGACACATATCACAAGGGAGTTATGGAGATAACTAGGGATAAATGTTTCAATTTTTTGTGAACAGGTAAGAGAGAAAAAGAGGGAATCCATTTAGTAAAATGGCAATGATAATTAGCTAAACCAAATGAAGTTGGTGGACTAGGTTTAGAAAACATACACTCATTTAGTAAGGCTTAGACAACCAAGAGTCTCTAAAAGTTGATTTCTAAGAAATTCATACGCAGGAAAGTGATTGTTTGTAAGTATATAAAACCACTATCAATGGAAGATTAGATCAGATAGGTTGTCTTGTTGATATTCACATTGTAGAACCATGGAATCCATTACTTGACACAGGCAGTATATCCAATTCCCATACCTATTTGGAACTAGAGAATCCATTACTTGGCACAACAACAGATCCAATTCCCACACCTATTTGGAACAAGGGATAGAAAAGTGATCTGGAGTTAAAGTTATCATAGAGGGAAGTAGAATAGTGTAAGGAATATCTAGTACAACTTTAGAAGAATTACATCAGGCTTAGAGAGGAGGATGATTTTTTTGCCTGGTCAAAGAATCCTGCCAAGGGGTATTTATTCTAAGGCTAGTATATAAATCTATATTTGTAGATAATTCATGAGGAGTAGCCTAGAGTGGAAGAAGTTATAAAAGTTCAAAAATATTCTAAAAGCTAAGTGACTAGATGCATATATACCTATGAGGGATATCACATTAAATTTTTAAAAAACTGGGTTTTGAATAAAGACTTAAAGGGTTATAAGTCACTATGTCTTATAGTGTTTTGATGTATCTGGATTTCCAAAAACTCTGAGACCTTTCAAGGTAAGGTTTAGCCATCGTTTTAGTGTGTCTCCTAATCATGAGTAAGAATTAAAAGTAAAAAAGCCCCTAACACTGGTAAAGGAAGGACATTGATCCATCCTTCTATTGTTAAGAGTGGGAATGGCGTTATTTCAATTTACAATAGCGTTGTCAAGGTCAAAAAGAATAATATGTTGCAGTAGGTATATTATACCTTAGTGATTCTATTACTCATATATTCAAACTTTAAAGCATTTATTGGTACAAGATCTGACAATTGTGATGAAATAAAGGCATTATTTTTTTTTTAAAGTAGCAATAGAGGAGAGGTGACTGAAGTCCAGTTCTTTGGGGATTCATTGGTTATCAATTGGTTAAATGGTATCTTTATGAATGAATAATTGTTTTCAAAACCCATTATGGAGTAACTGAAGACAACCAAGGACCCGGATGCGGGTGACTCACTTGACCTTTAATTCGCATGCCATGAAGCCACACACAGGTAGCTGGAGGCAGGTGGCAAGAAATGAATTTGGAATGGGGTTAAGAGCCAAGGTGATGGACATTGAAGGCTATTCAATGCGGGTGCAGGGAACAGGTATGCAGGTGGCGGAGGGAATAGAAATAAAACAAGGGAGGATGAAGAATGGCCGAGTGAATTTTGATGACGCAGAGGCGAGCAGTCTGTTAGATGGAGGTGCTGCGGATGGTAGGCTATGGCCTGCGATTGCCAGAGGAGGTGATTATGTGTGGTTTTCTCAGCCACAAAGGGTGACGAGACAGCAGGAGAAGCCTCCCTGGAGCAGTAGTGGTGGGTTGAAGGGTAACGCATGGATATCCCCTCCTGTTTTGATAGAAATACTTCGGTCTGAGACAGAGGATTGGGGAAGAGACGGGTTAATAATTGCGTTGTCTCCGAAGGATTTGGGGAGGAATTTAGCTATCAGGCATCTTAGAGCAGGGGTCTGCGTCGCCACCAGCGAGAATTCGGTCAATTCACATCGCACGGGTCTTTCTTTGCAGTTGGGAAGTGTTATTAGAACGCTGCCTATTATGAAGATGCCGCCCCGACTCAGAGCGACTCCAAGAAGGGGCCGGAATGTAGGAAACAGGGGAGGGATGGGGAGCAGGGGCAGGCCATCTCCTCGCAGAATTTCTCCGATAGCTATGGCTTATCCCTCTGCCCAAGCCTCGGAGGATTCGGAATCCTCGCTCAACAACTCAGTCCAAATAGCAAAGTTTCGCTTTAAGAGCAGGTTACATAAACCCACAGTCACTGCTCTGGTTATAGTGATTTTCTCGGAAGAAGAGGAAGAACAGGCCAGCTCTGAGAATTCAGAGAGTGAACACTCCCCTACCCCTCTAGAAGACTCACCGCAGGAGAAGGACACCATTAGTACTCAGTCAACCTCCACGGACCAACCTCACTCCCCCAGGATTGCGACAGTCCAAGATCAGATGGAGGATCACAACATCAGCCAAAAGAAGGCGGAAATGGAGGAGAAAGCCAAAGGTATGGCGGAGCCTCAGCAAGGAATGGCACAGTAAGAGCAAACAAAGAAATTGTCGGACAATCGCTTCCGCAATCTGTTGAAACTCAAGCTCCCCCCAGGAGTCAAGCCCACAAATGTGCAAGATGGTCTCATGGTGGAATGGGTTCGTGAATCGGACAAGGAGATGGATACTGGAGACGATGCACTCGGATAAAGCCCAAACAACATTGGGAGATCCCAGGCAGGCCTCTGGTTTTTTGTTTAATGTTTGTCTTTTTACTGTTCATCAAGACCTTCGCACGGCGATATCTAGTTTGTTGTCCAGGCTAGCAATATTAAGCTGTTTTGTTTTTGTCCAGTCTAAGTATGACAGATTTGCAATCTGGCTGTAAGTTTTTGTATCTCTGCTCTGATTCACATGTTGAAATTTGGTGTAAGAGCAGTAAACAATCTCAGTTTAGGAATGGCTTCTTGACAGAGAGAGTTTCATAACTCTCTCAGAGGGTAGCTCCTCTTTGTAAATATCCTTTTTCTTTTAATATTTAGATTAGTATTTACACAGATAAAAAAAAACTGAAGACAACCAAGGCATAGTTATTGGAGATATAATTCCATCATATTTACAGAGATACCTTGTGGATTCCCCTATTCCTAGGTGAACACTGCCCTAATATTTTGTTAATCAGATAACTCTTGCAAGAATCACCCAATCACAGAAAATAGTAAATAGAAGAAGCATAAAATAATTCAGACATATGCACATAATTTTCTTTTTCAAATATTCTTATCATTCAACTAAATATTGCTAACAAGGAAATCTCCACAAATACTAAATCCTAGCAGTTGCAGGGTACAAAAATCCACCTAAACTTGAGTTGTATGACCTGTTAAAGAGGTGCAACATGTAGGGAACTGATCAAACAACAATTTCTATTATACACCTTGTTTTATGGTTGTATGACTTGTGATTCAAAATAATATGATGCAGTACATATTTGTATGGTTGTGCTTATATGTTGTATAGCCTTTGTGGTATGGTAATGCTTTTCCTAGCTAATGTGCTTTAATCTCTTGTTCTCTTTCAATTGTTTTCCTTGCCTAATAAGAATTGTGTTTGAACCCTATCTTGATTTGTCTTTTTACTTTTAGTTGAAACCATGATTTACCAAAACCCTAATCTCTTGGTGAAATTTTTGATTGAGATTAATCTTTTAGTGTAAGTCATTAATGACTAAATATTCTTTAGACTCAACATCTAAATATAAGACTTCTAAAACATTCACCTTGAACATATGTGGAAGTTATTGTCCAAGCTATATTTCTCAACATAGATAGGTCCATTATAAACTACCCTTGTCCAGTGCCCCACCCCTTAGGGTTGGTTGAGCAATCAGGTTTCTATCAAGAATATCTTTCCCACAACCGTGAATGTCGAGGGAGTTAGGCTTCCATTTTATTGTTCTTGTGCTTTGATCATATCGTCAAGTCCTCTAAAGTATCTTGATTCATTATAGGATATCATTTGCTATGCATTGGCCCCTTTACAAGTATTGCTAACTCTATTTGAGGAGTTTGTATTGTTTCCTCCTCACACATCCTTGGTAGACAGCATTAGCTTTAGCTCTAGATCAAACTTTATTGTAAGTTGTAACTCTAAGAACTAGTGTTAGTGCTACCCTCCACAAAGCTTGGCATTCTCTCTTTTTTCTTGCATTTATACTTTCTAGGACTTGCACCTTCATTTATATGTTCTCTTGGCTAGATATTTGGGTTTTAGAATGACACCAAGTAATTAATTTTTTTCTCTTTATCTACTTTGAGTATTGTTCTAGGAATTGCTTTAATGCTACCACATTGTATTTACACTAGATGTGTAGTATCCCTTAGGGAAAAATTGCTCTTAGGGTTAACAAGAGCTAATGAAAAGAATTGTATTCTAACTAGTATCACAATGTTCTTTCAATTTTGGAAAATAGAGACAATATTGAATACAATAAACAGTGTAACCAACATTAAATGCCACCAACCTTTCATATGCATGAACCCAATAAAGAAGTAAATAATGGGTTAGAAACCCATAGTCCTTCCAAATTGCACACTACATTTTTAGATACATAACAATTACTGATGCATCAACAAACCCTATTATCCTTAGTAATACTTTTAGTCTGACCTTAAGCCTCAGGAATAAGCCAAATTTCATTGCCTCTTTGCTCCCACAGTCCAATCGCTACAATAGACCTGCCTTGTGGCCTACATCAAGACCTAGTTGACATATTTCCTTAGAAAATGTGAGTTGTTTCTCCAAAAATCCTTGAACTAGCCTACACTTCCCAAAATATTCCTTCACTGCCCCAAACCAGATCTCAGGAGGGTTTGTTGCCACAGTTTCCATCTCAAATAGACCCATTGACTTCAACAAAACTTCAAGATTGATGTATTGATGTTATGTATCGACTGTTTCCATAAAGAACCCTTATGGGGTAGTCTGCAATGGTCAACCTCAGTAAGGTTTAATGAAACCCTCATTCTCACAAAGGGTTCCTTTGGATATATGTTGTCCAAATTCTGTCTTCATGTGCTAACATTTGAAAATGGGTTGTTGCCTTAGATTTGGCCTTAGGGCTATTTTGCTTCCCCAAAGATTTACCCTTTAATTAATTTCACTTGCCACAGAATGACACTTCAAGATGGATCATATTCCTTAATGGTTTCAGGGTTGTTTTTTGCCCAGACCTCACTTTCAGACCCTCGTTATCCTTAGAAATGGCTTGAATAGGCTTATGCTATCACAAAATAGCCCTTCGCAACCTAAACAAGTTCACAAAATTTTCTGTTGTCTAGCTCCTTCAAAACTTGTGCCTTCACATCTTCTACTGCACTAGTTTTTTTTATAACTCAAGGTCAGTATTTTTGCAGCCTATCAAGCTTAGCCTTAAAAAACTGATGTTTCTCCATGTTCAAAATTATTTGTGCTTTCCAATCAACTATTCCTCTAAACAAGGTAATTTTCTCTTTGACTTATTAAAATGATGTTGCAGTGCCTATTTCAGCCCTATTTATTATCACAGTCTCTTCTGCATGATCATGTCAAGGTGGACCATTTTTTTTCACGTGGCACAATTAATCCCTCTGTTTAAGAAACACTAGGTTAAGAAGTAACTAGCTTAATGTGAATGGCTTAGCACTACCCATCCGACAATTTTGCACCTCAGTAACAATCTCTTCAATTTTAAGTTGTCTAGTGGCACATATAACTATAATATTGTATGTGACAATTTCAACTCCATCAGATGAATTGGGGATAGAGCCAGGATCAGTACCCACATTCTGAGATCTATTGATCATTACCTCCATCAAAGATACATTTTCAAAATCTTTGCTTGCATCTGATGGCAATATAGAGATTTTTTCTAATACTTCCAAATTTTTCCCTTATGATGATGAAGAAGCATTAGGCAATAGGCACTAATGGAAACCCACCATCTATTTCATTTATGTTCATTTCTTGAGAAGGTTAAGAAGAATAAGGTATAGTGGTCGCAACCCCTTTCATATCCTTTTCTATCGAAAATATTTCATGTTTAGTTGAAGGAGTAAGACTCATGTATTGAATGCAAGAGATTTTAGACATCTTATATAACCCATTATCAAGATAGATTGAGCATTCTACCAAAACACCCTCTAGAATGTTTTGAAACTCTTTTGGCTAAGATTAGATCGAGCTAGAGTCTTCGACAAAAGGCCCCCCAAGTTGATTTCTAACAATAGGCATCAACGCCTTGCTATTGGGATCTGCTCGAACCAAAGTAGAAGACAAGCATGTGATTTCTTGCACAGAGGTTTTGCAACCTATCTGTTCAATTTTGTCCTCCCTTGCTTGATTTATGCAGACACTCTATGTACTCCTTTCCCAATGGGGAAACTTCCTTGAATTTGGATAATACAAAACTATATTGTATGTCCTCAAGGAAGGCTTACAATTAGATGTTTTGTGCAATATGTTTCTACACACATAAGGCTTGATTAATTTCATAGAAGGAATGAGTTGTCTTGCTCTGTTTACTACATATTTCTATCATAGGTATAAGTTTTTCTAATCCTCCATATCATGAAGAAAACCTATGCTTGACAATAGCCATTCTCCTCCATAGGAAGCCAGACTTTCTAATATGATATACTTTGCATTGTAGGTAAGATTGGTCTCCCGAAAGGGATATATGAACCTTACTTTTGACCTCAATCCAACCACATCCTGGTTGTTCATTTTTCACTTCAATGTCATCCATCACATTTTTTGCATTTCAATCCTCAACCCATCTAACAATTGCAATATACATGTTGAATAAAACAATACATGCCATGAAAAATTAAGGTTCCATCTCAAACTTGTATTCTTCAGTCAATTCGTTCCCTATTGACATGATCCCTACAAGCTGTAAATAGGGATGCCAACATAACCATGTCAGGTCCAAAGGGCATGACTTAAATGAATACCTCTACCTCATCTAGATGCTCTACATGAAATCATGAGCATGCTAATCTGTCTTTGGTGTGATGGAAATATCTCTACTCCTAGAATTAATATAGTGGTAACCTTCATCCACTAGGCCCAAAATGATTGCATGTAAAGATAACATGTATCATGGTGATTTAGTTAGGTTGGAAGCCTACCAATCAAATTTCCTAAAGGAGTTGAAGGGCCTCATTTCCATTACCATTATGGGAAAAACAAAAGATATTTTATGTGCCTTCTTGTAGTAGTTATTACTCATCTCGTAAATTCCAAAGGGCACAAAATGAGAGTTCCTTCACTGAAGGCCAACAAGTAATTCTAAAAAAGAAAACTTCTTTCTTTTCCTTTGTCATTACACCTTCAAGTGCAAGGATGCTCCATAATGTAATGGTATTATTTTATAGCTTGAAAAAGGCATGTACATCAGTATAAGTAGTGTTCCCTAAGAAATCATGAGTGTACATACAAGGAACGGGGTAATTGGTTCTGATGTCTTATTAAGTTAGTTTAATACTTGGAAGGGATTTAAATCTAATCATATTACATAGTAGATTTGTAAAGCTTACCAGATTAGATAGTTATTCCTGTTATGATTGTTGTCTATCGTTTGTTGTTGGGAAGGATATTTTATCAAAGAATTTTGTATTAAGAAAAATGAAGTCAGTGAGCCCCAAATGGAATAGTGTCAAAGATTCTTCCTTGATACATCACTCACCACATGTTGGGGGAAACTCTTCGTTTCCAAATAGAATATGGAATAAAGTACTCACTTGCAGATAAGACTATCTTTTATGTATACATATCCATTTCTATAAAGCAAGGAAATATTCAAGAGAGTATAAGTATTGAAGGAAATTCTCAAGAAGGGCCATTGTTTCTAACTTTCTACTAACTTCTCCATTGTGTATAAAACTTACAAAAAAAGAGTGAAATTTGCAGACCCCATCATTGTAACGGTAAATTGGGAATTAGATTAGCATGGTGACCACCTCCAGTTATCAGAGTGGATAAGGGGGTGTGTTACACCAATCCTCATCAAAAATAGGATAAGAGTGGAGTTGCACTTACAATTGATAGAAGTCTATCACACTCATTTCGTGGAAATGATCAGGTATACAGTATGATGGGGCCAAGTCCTAGTGCCAACATTACCAGTCCAGGAAAGGTAATCGTGTGGAAGTCTAAGAAGCTCAAGAATATCTAGTCAGAATGTATATGGTTGTTATGGTGTAGACGCATACTGGTACATAATATATATTTCCATCCATCATCTGGTCAATGATAATATTTTTTTATGTTGTTCTGAGTTAGATGAAGGGAATTGTCTCCAAAATGTCAAAAATGCAAGATTTCATCTTTTCATGTTATTAATCAATGTTCACCATAAAAATCAATTTGGAAATGTTCATTCTCAAATGCAAGGTGAATTTGAGCACAAGCTCAGTGGGATCGTTAATAACATATAGCACTATGTGGATCGGTGGAAACTTGATTAGAAAGAAGACATCAATGATGAAAGCTAGTTTTAATTAGAGTTTGATTGAACTTGCTAGTTTTTGTGGTTAAACGCCCATGTTACAATTTTTATTTTGCTTCTAGTCAAATGTTATTTAAAAAAATATTTTAATGGATTTTTAAAAAATTTATAAAAATTTTGAAACCGAAGTCTCATTTACTAAGGTTTTCTGGGTGTTAGAAACCTCCCAAGTAACACAAGATTTTGAAAAAATGTTTTGTTGTTTGTTAATTCTATGTGTAAACTTAACAAATGAAGTATTTATATTGTTTGGTTGTTATGTGTAGCGTATTATGTTGGGGATGAGCTCCTCACATGTTCCACTTGGTTTTGGTAATGGTTCCAGTGTACCAACTAGTCTTAACCCACACCAATTTCTGGATCCATATAAGGAAGTTCTGAATGGAACCAATTGCCCAAATCCCAATGTCGAACCGAATCCAAGGATGCAATGAAATGTTGAAATTCCTAATTCCACAATAGTTGAGGCCTATCGAAGACAACATGAGGTTTCAACCCAGGTATCCTTTTAATTTATAAGATGCTTTCACAACTCTGAAAGTTGTTCGTGTTTCAAGATATCTACTTTTGTACATTTGTTTGGGGAGGTAGCTTTCACTAATTTTATCATATAGAATACATGATTTTGTTCTTATAAGAATTTCCAATGGTTTGGGTGATGATTTGGATATTTTCTCAAAGCATTTCTCACTACTCGAGTCTGTTTTCACATTCAGTTTTCAAATTCTCTTCTAGATTTTCTAAAATTGTTGTGGTTGTACTAATGGTGGGATTGCATACTAGATTGTTAGAGGACGGTTTGTCACTATGTATGATATTGTGACATTGCTATATGGATTTTTCTTGCAAACATTATCATTTTAATTTTTATAAATGGGTAGGTTGTGCTGAGGGTGATAATATTCCTACTCCTTTTATGACATCTAACCAAACTAGATTTCCATCAAAGATTCTTCAAGAGATAATATTGTCTACTTTCTCATGCTTTCAATTACATCTAAGAAATTTATAGGTTACTTGTGTCTCTTCTCTCCTATACGAGAGTTACAATATTATTTATCTTGGTTTCTACAATTATTATTAGCAATTCTATTTTTATGTGATTAACATCGCAGTTACTTATTAACTGGGATAACAAGTTATAATCCACAATGTGTTAAATGCCAAAATCACTTGTTTTTTATCCCTTGTACTTGTTGCAGGCACGATATGTTCTCTAGAGAGGAGCATATGTTGTAGGTTGTACTGCTATGCAACAAAAACATTGTTCCCTGCTCTCCTTCTTGACCTTCATGTAGTTGGGGCCTATTTGATGGGGGATCACTATTTGAGGGTGGATTTGAAGTCACAGGACGGGTTCATGACTGACAATGGTTTTGGGCTAGCCATATATCTTGTGAAGAATCCTAATGTTTTTATCACATGTTGTTTCAACAAGAAACCTTGCACGCTAGAAATGCTTCTTCTTTGTTATTGATATGTTCAGTTATGTGATGTTTATGGATAGATTGATGGGATTGAATTTAGAGTATGCAAGCTAATTTGTGATAAAAAATAGAAATATTGGATTTTTTGATCTAAAAAAATGTAGGATTCTCCTCCCCCACTCCAATACAGGCGCAATCATGGCCTATTGCTATGCAAAATCAGGACACAGTAGCCATTTCCAAAACAGGTTATGGGAAAAAATTAAGTTGTATTTTACCTAAATTTATTCATCTTCGACACCATTGTAACAACATTCAAATGGGCCACAATACTTGTTTTGGCACCAATTGGAGAGCTTGCAACTCAAATACAAGAGGAAGTGATGCCATCATGATGAGACCCAAAATGATGGCAAGCTTTTCATACCTCTAACATTCAATCATTTATACATATTTACCTTCCTTGACATTCCACTTTATACTTTTTTCCTTCAAATACACTCAAAATGGGTGTTTTCACATCTCAAACATATACGCATTCCCAATGCAACCATGCTACTGCAGTTTTGTTCCTTTTCCGCAATGTATTTATCTAGAAGACCACCTTATGGGCACATTGTGAAGTCCATGTCTTCATACAAACCAACGTATTCTAGTTTGAACTAAGGAAATAAATTATTAATTCATCTTACCTCATAAATCTTTATATCTAGAGGTAATTCTCATACCATACCCATTTCGAAAAAGGAATTTTTCCTTCTCCTTCGGAACTCAATGCAACCCTTGCACAATTCACAAATAATGAGATTCTATGTCTTTGCACACATTTTTGATATCAGAATTCCAACAATAATTAGAGTTATCAAAACCATCAGCTGAAATGTCCAGCGAGAGCACAAGACGCTACAATATCCATAAAATCAATTTAATAATGGAACCATAAAATGGCAACGCATTCCTATACATATTTTTCAATGGATCTCAGGCCATTCAACGCATTTTCAACATCAATCTCCTTCCTAGAATTAAATTATAGAAAAGGTGATTTTCCCTCCAATGCACATCTATTGGATGTAAGTTTTTTCATGTCCATTTCTATGATCGACAAGAATCAAAAGGAAAATATCTTCAATGCTAGAACCACAATTTCTCCAACACAGCTCACAGGGACATTGTACTTCATGAGATTCAAGTCTATACTTAAAATTTGATCACAAAGATCACAAATCGGCTATCCTTTCTAAGTCCATCTCACATTTCCAAGACTCATATGTCTAACTAGAACACTAGACATCCTTTGAAGGTTTTCGTCCTGGCCTTCTAATATAGAGGTTTCTCTTTTTGTATGCTAGTATTTTATCTCATAATTCCTACCTATGAAATCATTCCCTTCTCCTCATTAAGTCTTCGCTTCAGGATATTGTGCCCATTTCTTGTACACGAAGATTTAAACTGATTCAGAATGGTTATGAGATTCACCTAATCCCTTTCATTACCTTTTTATCTATAATACCAACACCATCAATTTATGAGTTCTACTCTCATTATACCGAGGTAATTCTATACAGAAAACCCCCTTCATGAATTCCCAAATGAATATGTCTGCTATCTCTGTTTGTAATAGAGATTCCTCATGCCTGCAACTTAATGTGGTTCTTACTATACTTCTTACTGTTAACTACAAGATGAGAATCATAACCCATTTCTACTTGAATATCATTCCTATAGATGAAGATATAGACAAACTGAAGGCAGAACCTTATACAAAATCCCAACATTTTCTAAGATAGAAAAAAAAAAAAAACAAAACAAAAACAAAAACAATTTAGATGTCAAAAATCACTAAATTATTGCTTTGTTTGATGATTAGCAATCATGATTTCTTTGGTGGATTTTCTATATGCCACTTACTCTGCTCTCTCTATTATTTGGGGGGTTATCATGGCCCTCTTTGATCTTGCTAATCTAGTCTATTAGGGATTGGTTCAACTCCTCAATAACTCAATTTCTCCTTTGTTGTAGCTATATTATTTTTCTACTACTCACCTTGTGAATGGAGGTTTATGTTCAACATGATTCCTACTTCCCTCACCTTCTCCTTCAAGTACCCCGTTTACCTGGACAACATTGTATTAGTTTCCTCCAATTTTCTAGTCTTCTATTTGCGTTATGAGATGTCAGATTGCACCCACCCAAATTCTTTGTCTGTAGCTGAGAAATTGGGGAAGTTGTTGCTCATTCTAGGGTACTTGGGAGACTCCAAGATAGTCTTGAGGCTGATAATATTTGAGGATTTTTCTATTAACCTTGCTACCTCTGTGAGTTTTTTTCTTGGGAATGTCAGGAATCTCACCAACGGATATGAAGTGATTTCCTTCTTTCTCATGACCTTTTATCTCATATTTTTAAATCTGTCCCTTGTTGTTTAGGGCATCTGTCAGACATGTGTTTGGTAGGTGTCCCATGAATAGGATAGGTGCCAAACGTGTCAGACATGTATCCTCGAGTATTGGTGTTCTACACTAGGATATAGGACATGAGGCTTGTTTGGAGGTGTCTTATTACTTAGTCACTAAGTAAAACACAAATTTATTTTTCAAAGTGCATTTTTCCTCCTCCTAGCTTGAGCGCTCCTCAATAAAGGTCATTTATTGCTTCCGTTGTAACCATAATGTTGGTGAAGAGGTTTTTGACGATGTCAAGTGGTTTTAGGCTCATGTCAACAAGGATGATCTCCAATTTTATTTTACAAAAGCTTCAAATGATAACGTTCCTTTATTGTTGTGTTTTCTCATGGAATTCCTTTATTTAACTTAGCTTCAAAAGTTCAAATTTGTTGTCTCACAATCACTAAAATTTAGAATACATGGTTTATGTACTTTATGTAATGGGGTGAATGACAAGTAGTTTTTCACTTTGAATGACTTCAATGCTTGAGTGAGTGTTGGTGGGAAATCATAACTTTATAATTTGACACACATACATTAATTATCAACCAGGGGTTATTCATAACCTTGTGAGGTGTTGTGCAAAATATATGTAGGTTGGCACTTCCAGTGCAAAAATACCACTCACACAATCCCAAATTTCCCTTCTCTCTCTCAGCACTTAGTAGTAAAAGTTATGGAGCAGATAATTCATCTCTCCACAACATCTAAGGTTGTTGATGCAGATCAAGATAAATATTAAGAATCAAACAACAATTTAAATCATACTCATTCCAATCATTCAAACTTACAAATCTGAGCACAAGATGTACGCCTAGTTCTATCTTTTAATAAAATTAAACCATTCATGCAATAAACTCAAACATTAACCATGAAAGGAACATGTTGCCATGAAAATAAAGAGACTGGAACTGTGTGCATATCTACTTTCAATACATAAAATATAATTAAATTAAATACAAACTACAACTATTGGAATTGTGAGTGAAGGGGGCCCTCCCTCACTCACAACCCTTTAATAAATGAAGGGTTTACATCAAAATCAACAGAACATAAGTTTATATTGATATGAAAAATAAAACATTACAGCAGTACAGAGGTAGGATATCTGTCTCTTAGGCTCTATCTATTAACCTTTCATAGTACCCTCCTAGTGCCATTACAAATCATATCCATTGTTCTTATACATCCTGCAGGCTAGTGCCTTTGCCTAACTAAGTAAAAATTAAATCTGTTTGTTGAAATGAGACAAAGACATAGTAAATATAAATCATTGGTTTTCACCATTACTGGAAGCATGGAGAAAACCTAGATCTATTGAACATGAACCGCATTTCCCAAAATTGGCCGAAATGAGAAGGACGAGAGCTAGGCAGTTGAGAAAGCTAAATCTGGAGTAGCTGAAAGGATAGAATCCACATGGAAGGTTTTTCAACAAAACCCATGTTCTTGTTTCTCTTGGGAGTGTTCAGAACATATCTAACCCTCACGGTGTCTGCACCAAATTCCGTTGTTGCTGTAGGAAATCAGTATTGTTGTAGAAAATCTCGGGTCTTCTGCAAGAAATCGCGGATCTGTCCAGAAATAGATATTTTGCAAGAAATTCGATTAGTTCTTCTAATAGTCACAGATTAGTCAAATTAGGTAGCTTTCAATATCAAATTGCTTAGGAATAAGGAAAAATGACACATTTAAATGATATGCATACCTTAGAGTCTAAATCACCTTTCTTGGTCAAAATGTGGCACTAAGTATCAAAAGGATGATAATTAGATAGGAAAAAGGGGTATTAAAGGGGGTAAAGCCTTAGGAATGTTGTCAAAAAGTGGCCAAAACCTAGACCCAACATCTACCCCACACCTAGCATCTTGCATGTTCCTATGCAAGAAAAACTATCAATCCCCTCCTTGTGCTGCAACTACTGCAGCCAAATGGTCCAACTGGGCTCCGCTGGATTCAACCTTCTTGACTCTGTCCCTATATTCTTCATTGCATTTTTGCAGATGTCCAATTTGAACCTGATTCTTCTTCACTGTCTTCCTTTCCTTCTCATATTTGGTCTTCCATTCTTCTAACTCTTTATATAGGCGCAGGTTGTTTTCCTTAAGGGTCATGTTTTCCTTCTGCGGGAGTCTCTCAGACACTGTAAGTTCAATGATGGCTTCCTCCAACTCCTAGCATGACCGTCTTTTCTTTGAAGTTACTGCATCTTCTTGTTGTGGGGAAGGAGGAAGATTATTCTCTTCTGATACTGGATGGTCTTCAGTGGTTTTTGCCCTGCTTCCATTCGACTGTTGGGTTTCCTGGGGTGATATTTCCCATTCCTCCTTGTCGAAAAACTCTGTTGTCTCAATTTGAACTTATTTCTCCTTTGGCTTCTTGGTCTTCCTTGTTGTTCAGGTGTGCCTTCCTTATTGCTTTTTTGTGTAGCCAACTTATTAGCTTGGCTTCTAGTAAAACGCCTAGCAGGGGTAGTAGTGGCATCCACTGGTGATTTTCTTCCCACAGTCTCCTTAGTGACTGTAACATCCTCTTCCTCTTCTAGTTGGATGAGGGTCTGGGGCTTCTTTTATGGTGTAGGATCTAGCTCAGCCTTCTCAAGCTTTGGTGACTTGGACACTTCCTCTTGGTTGTTAGTTCATGACTTCTTCTTTTGTTTCGGACTCCTATGGCTTTGGTCCTTGACGATGTAGGTACTTTCTCTCGCTGAGTAGGAGTTCAAATTTTCTTCCTTGGCCTCTGGCTTGACTCCACCTCTCCAGTGTCTGATTTGGGTAACTCTTCCTCATCCATGAAATGATTTTTGACAAGGAACTCTTCCCAAGTCTTCCCCTATTCCCTTAATAGTTCGACCATGATAATTATAACTAGGTTGTGGTGGTAGAGGTTCTCCTTTAGGTTAGCCTCCCTCTTCTGGATGGAGGTAGCCATTTTAAATAGGGACATCCTCAAATAATGTGGTAAGTTGAGAGGATTCTCTCAAAGTGACCAAGGAGCCGCATATGAAACAAAAAAGTTAGGTCAAATCGTCCTTCACATGTAATATATTTTTGAAGTAAATACAAAAGGTGTTGATACTTACTGGTTACATAGCTCTAGGGAATTCATTTTCCCCAGTCTGGGTTTGCATGCTCCTCCTTTAGGAAAGGTGCACAGACATCCTTATTAATCCATTGGTTTTTAAACCAATTTTCTCCCTCTAGTTAAATACCATAGGCTCGGGTTACAAGCTCTTCGGTCAATTTAAATTTTATATTACTGACCTGAGTCATTCCCCATCCATGTTCAGGGAAAATGACTTAGTTACCTCATAATTGTGCCCATTGAACTTTAGAAATAAGGGTAGTCACCCTGTCTTCTCCAACTACTTCTTGCTATGAGGGTATTCATCTAACATCTCCAGCGCCTATGGCTCAAAATGGATAGTTGACCTTAATCTTGCCATATGTTGTGCATAGGGAAGTGTCGGGTTTGATTCGGCCCTTTTGAAAACTTCCACGGGCTGGACAAAGTGTTTTTAGGATACAATGGGAAGGGAGATAACTCAATTAGGTGAGTGAAAAATGAAATGAAGGCGGGTCGAGGTGGCACATAACATGATCATGATTTAAAATCATGATCTGTTATTGCAAGATTCATTGGGAAATAAATGTTGTACATTTCGAGGTGTAGTGGGAGTGGAATCTCATGTCATGATGTGGAATTTCCATCATCTCAATCAACGGTGAATGTGACTCATAATAATTAAAATTAATTTTTTAAATATACCATTACCTTAGTCCTTAAACAATTGACATCAAAATTACTCTTTTTAACTTACCATACAACCATCGTGTGCCTGATGACACATGTCCTTGCCTTGCAATGATGAGCCATTCAAAAATCGTATCATGTGTGGGATCATGAGGTTTCATGGCGTCAATTTTCTTTGAAGACTTCGATAACTAACTTAAGGCTTGCTATACTTTGAAAAGATGTTCTGCTTGATATTAATTGAATAATATCGCAAGTACAACAACTAATATTTTGCTGCAAGAAATTCTTTTGTAGGAATTTTTTCTACAGGAAATACTTCTGCAGGAAATATAAGAATACCAATGAATGAATCCTAACAAAATGATAATGTAAATTCCCTTAATTGTTGTTATTATAAGCTGTTGTCCCCTTTTATCACTAATTGATCTTGATCTATCTACGGAACAATCTGGAACTCCATCTTTACCTATCCTCATACAGCTCACTACCACATGAATAAAGGTGTTGAAGTCGAATGTGCAATGATATCATTGGATTACTAGTCATTAATATCAATTTTTAACTAACACGAGGTCCATCACCAGTAATGAGAGTGAGGATCAAGGTATAACTGATGCATCCTAGCAGGTGTGAATAGATGAGTTGTTATCGAACCCCTTGCAGGATCCAACAGTCAAGGAGCCTTAATGAATCTCCATTGTTGCAGGCAAGATAACCTATCATTGATGTATATAGGCTTTAAGGCATCACATAGCTCTGATCTTGGGCCCATATAATGTGTTGATGTCGATGGGCCAAGATTGTTGGAAAGAGGGCCTTAGAGAATCCCACATCAGTCCAACACGAGCAAATCAAAGATTTATGAAACAAACTTTATTTGGGGATCTCTAGGGATCTGTTGTGCTATGATTTTAATGAGTCCACGGTAGTTCATGCTCCTCGTATTTCAATTTTAGAGAGTCTGAAACAATGAAAAAAAAAAACTCCAATGGGGTTCCTTTTCCGTAAGTAGTCTACTAGAGTTGGAAAGGGGATAAACTTGTATTCAATAGACACTCCTCTCATGGTTTACTAAGCATGATAAGGAACAAAGTAAGCTCAATTTGTTATGATAGAGAATCAATAAGAGGTGGTGAAAGAGATACCCCCCCTTTCCTACCATTTCCAGCTCTTTCTTCTTCACAATATCCCCCCAAAACTCCTCCCTAGATTGGGGCTTCTAATATAGCTTAAGCCTATGCCCATTTACCAAGAAGGTAACATTTTCATCATCTATTGTCTTGACTCGAACAAATCCATTATCAAAGACTTTCTCTATCTCATAAGGACCAAGCCAATGTGTGTTAAAATTTCCTTTAAAATTATTAAATTTTGAATCAAACAACAATGCCCAATCTCCCTCTTTAAACTGCTTATTTTTAATTACCTGCCATTCCATTTGGCCCTTTGTTGTTGGATAAGATCAGTATGCTGAAAATTATCTTGCATAATCTCATCTAGTTCATTGAGCTGCAGTATCCTCTGCTGTTGTGCCTCAGTGAGATCTATGCCCAATTCTGTTGACATATTAAAAGTTCTGATTTGAAATTCAATTGGAAATGAAACCTATTTTCCATATACCAATTCATATGGAGAAAACTCGGTAGTGTTTCTCCAGGTGATTCTGTAGGCCCATAAGGCCTCTGGAAGTCGATCTGACCAATCCTTTTTCTGTAGTTGTACTGTCTTAGTTAGGGTTGTCTCCAACACTTTATTTGTTGATTCCACCTTCCCATTGGACTGAAGATGGTAGGGAGTGGACTTCTGATGAGTGATTTGATATTTTTGCACAATTCCTTGCATAAGCTTAGATACAAATTGGGTGCCCTGATCAGTAACAATTTCCCTTGGTACCCAAAATCTTACAAAAATATTAGAAAAGATAAAATCTACCACTACTTTCTCTATTTCTCTAGGCATTGCTCTTACTTCCATCCACTTCGTAACATAATCAGTACATACTAAAATATACTTCTTAACTTTGGACATAAGATTAATGGGGACTACAAAATCAAGAGCCCACCTCTCAAATGTTTCCATGAGAACTTGTGGCTGCAAAAGCATCTCATCTACCTGAACAGGTCGCCCTGTTCTTTGGCAATTGTCGCACTTCTGAACATACTCCTTTGCATCCTTAAAAAGACTTGGCCAATAGTAACCCAAGCGGAGAATTTTATAAGTTGACTATCTGTCTACAAAATGCCCCCCACTGGGTTCATCATGACAAGCTCTCAAGATACAATATACCTTGTCCTCTTTGACACACATGCGAATAATTAGGTTAGGACCAGTGAAAAAAAATATGTCCTTTTATCCAATATTGATTAGCACTTTTTCTAATAATTTTATTTTTCTGATTAGATGAAAAATAGGGTGGTAACTTCCCTATAGCAAGGTAATTGGCCATATCTACAAACCAAGGTGATTTGATAGAAATGGAAAACAAGTTCTCATCCGGGAAGTTGTCATTAATAGGAATATCCCCACCTTCATGGTTGAGCCTGGAAAGGAAATCAGCTACTCGATTTTCTCTTCCTAGCCTATCTAATACTGTGATGTCAAATTCATGCAACAACAAAAGCCACCTAGTAATTCTACCATTAGTAATTGGTTTATTCATAAGATGTCGAATAACAAAATGGTTAGTATGTACAAAAACTTCATACCTAGCAATGTAATGTCTAAACTTATTAATAGCATAAACCACAAAAAGGAATTATTTCTCAGTTATAGTGTAATTTAATTAGCAGGAGTCAAAATTTCACTAACAAAATAAATAACATAAGTTACGAGGTTTTCCTTTTGGCCCAATACTGGTCCTATAGTTAAATCAGAGGCATCAGTGGAAATATGAAAGGGAAATTTCCAACCCAGTCCTCTCAAAACAGGTGCTGAAGAAATCTTATCCTTAAGTGTATCAAATGCAGTTTGACATTCATCATTCCAATGAAATTCAGATTCTTTTGTTAATAATTTAAATAGTGGTGAGACTACCTTGGTAAAATTCTCAATAAACCTTTTGTAGTAGCCTGAATGCCCAAGGAAACTTCTAACTCCCTTTTAGTTGGTTGGGGGAGGCATCTTTACAGTCACTTCAATCTTTGCAAGATTAACTTTAATTCCTGTAGCAGAAACATGATGACCCAAAACAATGCCTTCAGTCATAATCATAAAACACTTTTCATTACTTAATGAAAGATTAGTTTCTCTACATATTTTTATATGCATTGTAAGTTTTAACCCCGTACAGAAATTACCTGCATACGAATTCTAAATCACAGGAAAAATAAATATGCGAGAGCATAACACATAAAGCACATATATACAGAGATTTCCCACTGGATCTCAAGACCGAGACTACCAGCTTGATTTTTCATTATGTTCCTTTCAATGTTACAATACATATT
>APFE030530002.1:11761-53786 GCA_000404065.3 Pinus taeda
AGGCAAAGACAAGAAGCAAGTCCAACTGGAGCCGACTGGGTACTTCGGCAAGTTGATGTGCATGACCACTAGCACACACTTGAAGATTAAAACAGACACTATGCATCAGTGTGATGTTAGTTCAGCCACACCTAAGAAGACCATGCGCATGTTAGTAGATGAGTTGGACGAAGGGGGTTGAACCAATGCATCGGTTGCAATGGAAGCAAGAGTTTGGTTTAGCAAGATGTCACCATGAGGTGCATGCACACCAACATGGACAACCAAGCTTAGTATCAGCTCACCAACTTCACCATCACAAGCATGTCAAAGAGTTGGTCTCACCATAGCGGACTGAGTGTTAGTGGTGTCTTGCAAGGCTTGCTCAAGACATGTTGTCTCACATGAGTACATGTGCATTGTAATGTTGAGTCATGTCACGTGTAAGTCAAATGTCAATAGTTGGATGCAACAACCATAGAGTAGGTGAAGAGTCATGAGGGTAGTTGAACTGCCACAAAGGGAAATGTCAAGGGTCACCCCACCCTTTGCTATAAATAGTCCCTCATAACTCATTGCATGGGCTTTTGGTCACCCAAGATTCTACTAAGACTATTTTGAAGAAGTTTCAGATAGTAGTGTAATGCACCTTGGCTTCTCCATTGCACGGAGCTAGTACATCTCTTTGGAGGAGCAGGCAGATGTGGCTGTAACGTTCCACTATTGAGGCTAGCAGGTTTACATGGATGTGTTGTATGACCGTGACTTACACTTATTTATATAATAAGAGCCAACACATTTTCATGCATATGTTGTTATTGTAGTTGGACTGCTTCAGTTGCTTTAATGATATGTGTCTTTTAACTTATGTACTTGTGTATGAACTGATTCACATGCAATTATATGAATCTTGTTGTTAATGTGTTGCATATGTTGTTAATGTTGTCACCGTCTGTGTTGACTTCTTTGCCAGATATCAAACAAAACTTTCACTTGAACCTTGCTATAACAACCGTCACACTCGTTCGTACTGATCCATGAGTGTTGTACGTGTTATCTTACCTTGTATGATGTGATTGTCGCATCCGAGTGGACTGCTCAACTAGAAGCTATGCATGTCCTTTGTGTTGTGTGTTCCAAGCCGAGTTAGGACTGATCCCTTTCAACCTGGAACTCACCTTCACCTCCTTCCCATTTCGAAGTGTTGGAACCTCTCATACACCTTCCTTGACTCACTACATCAGTCAACCCTTGCTATTGACATATTTATTCTACTTGCCTCTATGCGACACTGTAGTCAAGGCATTACCTTATGACCCATTGCTGGGACTCCTACACCAAATGGTTTGAGGTCTAATTGGGACTTCTTACTAGGGAGATCCCGTTGACATGTTGGTGGGTCTAGAACCATCAACATTTCTGGCGCTAGAATGAGGGCCTGATGACAAGCTTTTTCCTCTTATCCATTTTTGAACCTTTGCATATCTTTTATGGAGTCTTGCACTCTTCTTTCCCTGAGGTGTTTTTCGAATTGTGAAGATGTCTCAATATCAGGGAAGTTTTCGATCTCTTGTCCACTCACACATATGATGGTGAAGGTGAAGTGGCCTGGCCTTAGCACTTATATAACTTTCTTTTCATGATTTATGAGGAAGATGAGTTTTCTGATGAACACGCCAGTTTGCTGCTTGCATACACATTGCGCAAATATCCATTTCATTGCATGCTCAGCCTATTGGCTAACACTGTGCACTCATTTGAGCACTTCTATGATCTCATTGAAGACACATTCTATCATTTTGATCCATACTATCTTGACCAGAAACTGTTATAGCAATAGAGGGCTCCACATCAATCTGTTATTGATTTGTGGTAGCGCTTCCATGACTTGCAATTTCAAGCTCTGAAGAGCCAAATGAAATTTTCTTATCTTTGAGACTAGTTCAAGTATTATCTTAAGAAATCTACCTGTCCCAAGAGAATGTTTGAGATCAAGCCTCGATCAACCTTCTTCGTTGATGGAACTGCACAATCTCATGTGGGAGCAGGCACTATCTCAATGGATTGTCGCCTCCCTTTCATTCAATAGTTCCACCATTGTCTAATGATGTTGAGGATCATGTTTGTACACCTGTTCATCCTTCACACTCTCCCAACAGTACTCCACACTATTTTTGTGTAGATTTGGTTGTGAGTCCTTTGAGTTCTCATATGCATTCTTTTCTTTGACCTCCACCTTTGCACTCAGGTGTTCCTCTGGATGATGTTGTCTTGTGTTCGTTCATTCCAGACTCTTCACTTATTGTGAACAAGGAACAACCCACTGATGGAGTCGGTGTTGCACAACCAACATGTGTTGTCATTCATGAAGAGTATGAGTGGGAGCTTGAATATCAACACTCGACAAAGGATGACTCCCTTCTGTCTAAGTCCCGTTCATTCTTTTATAACCTCTTTGGTGAACCTTCCATCCATGATTTTGCATGTGTATCTTCATCCACGGATGCACCCATTGTTGATCACTCATAGGACTCACTAGATGTTAGTCCATCATTCGATAATATAGAGGATATGTTACTCGTTGAAAATCCACTTTATCCTTTAGTTGTCTTTCCCATAAACAAAGAGGATGATTTTTTTCACTTTTCATCTACCCCTCTCTGTGATTCATTCAACCATGAGGATGCTGATAAACATCCTAAATTTTATGATCTTGGTTGTCATGATCTCTTCACCTCATCATTTGATCACGATGTTGAATCACTCATTATTAATCTGTCTAAGCCAATGGTCTACGAAGATCCATGTATCAACGAATTTGAAACCCCACAGACCATCGAGCCACATCAGCCCGAGTTGATGGTTATGTTCGGTGCTCATTGTCTTGAGGTTGGTTTCACTTTTGATTAGGAAATTCTTCAAACACTCAAGGCTCCTCATTACTCATCTGTATGCACTCAAGATCAATCCAACACTCATATTTCAGTTCCTCCACTCGAACTACATGATCCCATTGCTCATGCATTAGAGGAGTATTACATTGTAAGCACTCGTGTGCGATTCAAGTTATTTTTGTTTTTTTCTCTTGCTTGCATATCACAGTCAAGAGTGTGCTTATGTTTCAAAATTGCATGTAGTGTCACATTTCACCATGATAAGTCTGCAGACTGTCCTTCATGCACATGCACTCACTTATGTCCTGTGGGCACTTTGAAACATGAAGTGTGGCTGTATTCATTGTTATATCTTTCTTGCTTGTTTTTTTGCACAATCGGGTTGGTCGCAGACCATGCCTTCACCAACATGGGTCTATCGATGCACCAGTGGCTACATTGGAAGTATCACTTCACGTGATGAGGCCCATGCACGGTTAGTGTAGGAGTAGGAGTAGTGTTTTCTTTTAGTTGTTTGCTTGCATGCTTGTTTGCTTACATGTTTTGTTTGCTTTCTTGTTTGCTTACTTGCTTTGTTTTCACTTTTGCTTCTACATTTTCTTTGCTTCAATGTTTGTTAGTTCATTTGTTTCGTTCGTAGGCTAGTCTTGCATGAAACCATGTATGACTCTCAAAGCGAGATGGGTAAAGTACAAGAGGGCTTGTACAACTACCACTACTTGGTTATCTGTCATCTTGCCTCTGTATGATGAGCTTGTTACTTTTTTCCACGATACGTCGAAGGAAAATATGTATTGTTCGAAGTGAGCCTTGGTGTAAACACAATGCTTACGTGCTAACTAGTGTCACCTTCTCTAGTGTATTGTTTTTGGGTTAACCCTTGTCAGATCATTCAAGTAGAGTAAGGTAAGGGGGGAAAACCTTAACAGGCACATTAGAGATATAATAAACTACTTCTCTGCTGGAACAACCCCTTCTGCTCTCAATAAGTTGAGATCCCTCTTTTACCTCTGAAATGAATAAGTGCTATGCATAGTGAAAAATGAAAAAAGAAGAAGAGAAAAGTCAAAATGAAAAATGAAAAATGAATAAGGAAAAAGAAGAGAAAGGCTTCCTCCATAGAGAGGTGATGCAAGTAACTGCACCAGGGTATTGACCAGGCTCACTAGCAACGAAGCCATGCTTTTGTTCCTATGTGACTCCACCGGGGTACTGTCCAGGCCTGTTGGCAGTGGAGCAATACTAGAGATGAAACAAAGACTTTGACAACTATGTTGCTTGTGCACCTATATATCCCTCAAACCCAATCAAAACAATTGTGTTGCCTTGGCTTGGAATGTGAGTCAATCGAATAAGAGTCTGGTGGATGCTACATCTGATAATCAAGCTAGTGTGAAGCCAAGATGAGCTGAGAGCTAAACAATACTTCTTGAGGTGTTAGACTTTCTTTTCATGAACAAGGTCCATTTAGAGAGCTAGAGTTATGCTAGTGTGTTGCCAAGTGTTGTAGCAGTTACAACCACCCTCCAAAATTTTTCTTTAGCCTGTTTTGGGGCCTCCCTACCAACCTTACAAACACTTTGTATTATTTCATCAGGTTCTCAAGCTTCAAGTGTTTTCCTCGCACAAAGATAGCCTGTCGATCACAGTTGATCCATCCCCCTCATAGGCTGTGTTGTTCCTGAAGAAACCAATTTCCTAGCTGTAGAGAAATTGTACTTAAGGCATTAATAAATATTATTTACTATCACTTCTTTGTCATTTATTGTTTGTTGTGTCCTCAAATGAAGGACCTGGAGAACTTGGTCTTTAACCCTTAATACATGTATAACCATAACATCTCAGAATGCCATTTGTTGCTAGATATAAATGATGAATGAAGAATGCTTGAAGGAAAAGTTAAAGATAATATGTTGATCATTCAAAGAAACTATTATCCATCACTTAGAAGAATTATGAAAATGAGAACTGAATCATAGACAGTATGTTGCTTAACACAGAAACTACTATTTGTGACTCTAGGAGAAGTTAAAGATAATATACTGCTTTTTCACAAAAACTATTATCTATAACTTAGAAAATAAGGTGGAAACTTCAAACATAGGAGCGCTCTTTTAAGGAATTTTAACTTTATCTACATAAGAAAATAAAGACCTGCAACTTCATTATTATACTTGAAAGAAGAAAACATAACATGACACATGACAGAGAAGGTTACAAAATTATACCAACAACGCATGGAAACTTCTAATTATTTCATTAATCAATGATGATATTAGGAATACAATGGCCTAGTCTCTGGGTTCTCTAAAATTCCAACCCTTTCTTTATAAATTTTCCCCTTTCTATACATTGTGGAGCAGTTGTTGATCTCTGAAACTGCCCAAATTATTTAACTGCTTCTCTAACTATATGAAGTAAAAACTATTACAAGATTTTACAAAGGGTAAAAGACACCTCAAAGAACATGAAATAACATGAACATAATTGAATTTAGAAGGGGACGATAATTGTTGGCTTGCTCTGTTAATTTGCTGCTGAATTCCTCTGTAAATACCTAATGATGCTTAATTCATTTAGCCATAATGAAATTCATTTAGCTTGTGTAATCCTGGGCTTACATAGGCATTTTTACTGGCCAAAATACAAATAAAACATACCTGATTATCTTCCTCTTTAGATTCAGCTCTAACCCTGATTTTCCACTTTACACAACAAAATTAATGCAAACCTTTTATTAATATGGAACTCAAAAGAGTTAATCTTGCTTTATAAACCTGTCAACTATTCTCACTCAATGCTCCATTGACTTCCATCGCAAATCGAAATCGGTCTGATATATCGCTGCAAACTTAACTTTATGCACCCTTAAGCCACATAACTATGGTAGTGTTGGACTTATGTATAAATCCTTCATATTGGTGCTTTTCTATTATATACCTTCTATAATGAAAATATGCCATAAAACATGCTTTTTCCACTTTTAATATGAATTTCGCACAACTATCGAGGCATACCTTTTCCGCTGATATATCCCCGCCATAGATCTGTGCTTTTTGGATTAGATGATCTATAAATATTTCGAGTGGGACATAAGCCTGGAGAATACCCACCTGAAGTGGGCGGTTTTCTCTCTCCACCTAGTTGCTACATGTCGAATGATAAGTGTGATCGAGTGAGATCCAAATAAAACCACTTAACATTTTTGCTCGCCAGAAATCCCGCTTGTAACTTTAAATCCGCCTTTTCATATGCCTCGCGGACCCGCTGGGAATTTACAATATAATATATATATGCTTTAAGTTCAGCTTTACCATCGCTTATTGCAATCAACGCTTTCAATTGTTATATTAATATAAACCTTTAAAATCTATGATAGGACGGATGCACCGAAAGAATTAAACATAATATATATGTAACATCGGGTTCGACCTATCGCAGATCACAATCAGCGGAACCCGAACTATATATATAAGATGCTTTGTTACACTGTAGACCCGCTGACGCTTTAAAACATAATGTATATGTGTTTCGGGTCCAACTTGTTCAACGCTTATTTCTGTTATAATCCTTTATAATAGAAGTGCATATAACAATGCATAACGATACCTTTTTCCACCGTTTCCAAAGCCTTTGCACAATTTTCAAGATACGCCTTTATCGCAATCGGTAATCGACGATTCTTGTGGTAATAATTCATATAACTGCTCGTTGCACTTTTTGCAATTGCAATCTAATTGCATCGCTAACACACACATATATATAATAGGACCCGCTCCATATAACTATTATATTTCGATTTGACTTGACCACATGGGCCGATTCTTCAACAATTTTTTCCTTTGTGATTCTAATATATAATAAATAAAATGCTTCATTTCTTTTAGACTTTGCGGATAAGAGAGCCTCATTAAGGTTGAACCCCTGCAATGATTTTTAGACCACACATTTTGATAAAAATGAATAATAAGCTTAAACACAATATAAGCTACAATAGGTTGCTCACCTAGACTTGGTCTAGCTATAGGAGGAGTAGCCCCCCCTTGAAAATTTCACATTACTTGAGGGCAACCATCCTTCCATCTAGAAATTACACAATCCTCTCCAACAGCCTGCCGGGCTCCAAGATTGCGTAATCCTGCCAGCCAACCCTTCCAGTAGGATTTGCGCATATTTTCCCAGCAGTAGGTTGTTCAGCCCAAGATTTGCGCAAATATAGGCAACATTCAATTTTTCTTCCTAGAAATTGCACAAATCTTCTGGGTAGCTAGCCCAGCTCCCAACCAGAAATGCGTATTTTTCTTCAACAGTCAAGCAGTCTCTTGCATGTGCAGCTGAGTTAACCAGTTCCCTCCGGGACTGAGAAAAAAAATCTTACATACATGGACTACTTCTCCCAAGGAAACATGTAAAGGAATCCCATGTTTCAGGGATCTATGTTTAGCAGTTGGAGGTTACATGCAAGGAGCAATTCTGAAACCTCCCACCAATTTTCGCTTCCCCTAGATTCGTGGCAAGCGCATCGCAACCTTGATGTTATCAAAACTCACCAACCGGACACTACAAAGATTATTCTTCACATCAACCTTGCAGCTTTGACATCCCATACCACATCTAGGAGCAGTCGGCACATTCATCTCGGTTGTTTTGGGGTAAGCCCGCTTCCCATGCCTTGTGTTGCATTTCTGTCACTTTTTGTGTTTTCACTTGTGGGAGCACTGTTTTCTTGATTTCTTTGATCTCTTGCCATCATTTACATATATATTAGATTTTCCTAGCTCTCTTTCAGTTTTCGTTGCTATCTCATTGTTGTTGCGTGCATAAAATTGTTTTGCATGGATGTTCGTCCAACTGATGAACTGCCTCACCCACATGCATGTTGATCTATTTGTTGAATCTTTCATTCATGTTTTGCATGCACTGTTAATCACTTATTCTATCACTTAGTCTCACCATGCATTCATTGACTTACTTGCTTTTAGTTTCCCATCGGCGAGTCGGGCAAACCTTGACCTGGACTCTACCTTCACTACGCTACATTACACAATATGGGGAAGGAAGGCTCACCTTCCTCTCTAGATTTGCACATTCCTACTCAGCACTGGCCATTAGGACTATTTGTGCATTTCTAGAGGACAGTGGCTGCTTGGCCCAAGAAATTGCACAAATTTGTCCCTAGGCCAAAAGTCCTTCCTAGCTGGAATTGCACATTGTGAAATCCTAGCAATCAGTAGCTAGACTAGACTGTGCATTGCATAGTTCCAGCAATCAGTTAGCCTCATAGCAACCCAGACTATGCCTTATGCAGTCTTGGTAGTCAGTCTCCCGACCTCCCAGCTGAAATTACGCAACCTTCATGATCATTCACCCAAGTATGTTGGAAGTCAGTTCTCATGTTCATTTTGGTTTTCGACTGAGAAATTGCTTTCCACGAGTGTTTCCATGTCTCAAGGTATCGCGGGTGTTCATCTGCCTCTCAGCAGTCCATGTACAATGGTTTCTAGGAGAGAAGAGATGAAGACACTATTCAAATCACACTTGGGGATGTAATCGATCAAGTGTCTATGGACTTTCCTACCCACAAAGACATCAAGTTGTTCGTAGACAAGGACATCAAGATATGACAACGACAACATCATAGTGAGAAACATCATGAATAGAAGCTGAAGACAACATACTAAATGCAACGAATGCAAGAGGAGGGTTGTTGACAACATGGAGGCAGAATAAGGTTGCAAGCTCAAATAGGTCCATTGATGATGAAAGAAACTTTGGAGACTCCGGCTATGGAGTGAAAACGTGACATGAAGATCACGCGAAGGAAGAAGATGTAACAAAGAAGGAGTTGCATGTGTTGAAGCAACAACTCAGGAAGAACATGAAGCTGCATAGATAGATGAATGAGTTGTAGCAGGATTAGGAACAACAATGGGCACAACATGCACTCACAGATGAAACTGTGCCTGGACAAGTTAAAGATCCATCCCAATAGCTAACATGGAGTAGACATGGTGAGCAGTGTGGTTGATTGCATGGAAGGGATACAGCAGCACTCATGTCATTGTGTGCACACAATGCAATCCAACCCACTCAACACACTCACCAAGGCGAAGACAAGAAGCAAGTCCAATTGGAGCCAAACAGGTACTTTGGCAAGTTGATGTGCATGACCACCAACACACACTTGAATATCAGTACAAACACTATGCATCAATGTGCTGCCAGTTCAATCGCACCTAAGAAGACATGTGCATGTTATCAGACAAGTTGGATGAAGGGTGTCGAACGAATGCAACAGTTGTAAAGGAAGAAAGAGTTCACTCAGCAAGATGTCACCATGAGGTGCATGCACACCATCACGGACGACCAAGATTGGCATCAGCTCACCAACTTCACCATCACAAGCATGTCAAATAGTTGGTCTCACCATAGCGGATCGAGTCTCAGTGGTGTCTTTCCAACCTTGCTCAAGTCATATTGTCTCATATGAGTACATGAGCATTGTAATGTTGAGTCATGTCAAGTGTAAGTCAAGTGCCAAAAGTTGGATGTAACAATCATAGAGTAGGTGAAGAGTCATGAGGGTAGTTGAACTGTCACAAAGGGGAATGTCCCCATCCTTTGCTATAAATAGTCCCTCATAACCCATTGTATGGGCTTTTGGTCAGCCAAGCTTCTACTAAGACTATTTTGAAGAAGGCTTGGACATTATTGTAATGTGCCTTGGCTTCTCCACTGCATGGAGCTACTACATATCTTTGGAGGGGTAGGCAGATGTGGCAGTAATGCTCCACTGTTGGGATGAGCAGGTTTACATGGATGTATTATATGATTCTGACTTACACTTATTTATATAATAAGAGCCAACACATTTTCATGCATATGGTTTTATTGTAGTTGGACTGCTCAGATTGCTTTAATGATATGTGTTGTTTAACTTACGTACTTGTGTATGAACTGATTCACATGAAACTATATGAATCTTGTTATTAGTGTGTTGCATATGTTGTTAATGTTGTCACCATCTGTGTCAACTGCTATTTCGGACATCAAACAAACCTTTCACTTGAACCTTTCTATAACAACCATCACACTCATCTCGGACTGATCTATGAGTGTTGTACATGTTATCTTACCTTGTATGATGTGACTGTTACATCCGAGTGGACTGCTCTGTGTTGTCTGTGAGGGGCTTGATCCAGGTTCAATGCTAGTTAGCCAAACAAATCCCTACACTATTGGCCATTTCGACATTAGCTCATGGAGCGTAGGCCAAATTCTCACTCGAAGCAGTATGGGGGGATGCGGGAACCAAGTTTCTACACCCTGAGATGGTCGTGATGTCTGTTTATTACTTATGTTCCTTCTTTCACACAGGTTGTTAAGCCTAGGGCTCTGTCTGTCTTAGCCTTGTAACCCACCCTTTGATACCTTTGTGAAGGGGTATGGTTGACCTTCGCATAGCCCTAACCTTTGGGTTTGTTACTTTGGCACTGCTAGGGCAGTGTACTGTGTAGATTCCTAGATTATCTTAAGTGTCTTACTTATCTTATTAATTAATCATAGTTAACACCATGTAAACAAATATTCTTACTTGCATTCAATTAACCAACATCATTACATACATTCAAGCATCACATAAGCATTCTAAATGAAATACATACACAATATGACTAGATGCATTAACAGGAAACAAAGACACAAAATTTGTAGAATGCTTCTCATTATTGATATCTTCCAATGATTACAGACTCTACCCGCCCTGCGCACTTAGCTGCAGGGGTCCGCGCACTGAGCTGCAGACTTCTACCCTAGGCTTCTGTGCACTCAGCTGTAGAGCCTCTACCTACACTAAGACCCAAAACATAGACTCCCCTCCTTATTGCTCACGACTTATTACTTCTTATACAACTTCTGACTACTAGAGCTTACTTACTTAGCTCTTTTTATACAATCCCATGGTCTATGGACCATGGGTAGATCTTTACATCTAAATTTACATTTTACAAAATAAGGGTGGATAACCCTTTATGAATCATGACACCTTCGCGCTCTGCGACCACAAAATGCAGAGACTTTACAACTTTATTACAAAATTTGACCCAAAACATGGGCTTTTAGCCCCAAAACTATCCTTTGGGGATCCTGTTCCCAACATTTCCCCAACAAAAACACCGTGAATCACCCTCGAGTCACTCAGCAGGCACAAAGATCTTAGCACGAAGACCCCCCATCTTGACCTCATATGACCGCAACCTCGAAAACGCACTGTGCAGATGCCTGTTTCGCATCTTCAACCATTTGCTTGGTCACTGCTCGTGAATTGTCAGCCTGAAGCTTTTGCTAAGTTGCTTAGGGAGTTGCAAGATTTCCGTCAATAGAGGCCATGACTGTGTAAGCCTCATCCAACCATGGCTTCAGTTGTGCCTTCAGCACTGTCTCCTTGTGCAGCCCTGCATCTACTTGCTCTTTCCATTACTTGGCCTCATGCAACTTTTCAAGTCTCTTTGTGAGTGCAATGGTTCGCGCTGTGCCTTTGACCTCATCATAGTGCTGTTGTAGATTGAATGCTTCTATCTCCAGTCACTTTATATTGGGATCCTCCTGCAAGCTCATTAGGACCTGGAACGACTGCTCAAAAAGTTGCGTACAGTCTGCTACTACACTGTCAACTGTCGTGACAGCTTCTGTGACAGTAGTTGCACGCTTCTCCTTTACCTCTAGAAGAGTTGAAGGCTGGGCCTTCAACTGTAACTTGGTGATTTGCAGGTTCAAATCCAATTGAATCCTCACCATTTTTGTATGAGCATTGCGCACCCCTATAGCTAGCTTGCAGACATGCACCTTAACTGGTTCTTTCTCAAGAATGGCCAACTCTGGGATCATTCGACATGCCTCCTCCATGACCTGAAGTATACGCTTGTTCTAGTCAGTTGCCTCAATCATGGCGGTGATGGCAGAGTCTCATTGTAGTGCCATCTGCTCATTGTTAATCTGCTACTCGTTGATCACTTGTAGGGTGTGGTGCTCTCAGACCCTCAACTCTGCAATCACTCCATCCTGCAAGAGGTGGAGCACCTCACCAGGGAGCATTGCTAGATTCAACCCTACTCCCTTGAGGGCACTGACAGTGGGCCTGTTAGCTTCATTCTCCGTGGTTAGTTCTCCATCAAGCAGCATTATCACATTGGAGGCCTTCGTGTGCAGCATCTCGACATCTTCTGAAGTGCCGATAGCAAGGCTGGTAGACACCGTGTTAGCCTATGACGTGTGGGTCTGCAACTCCTGCAGATCTATCTGGATAGCCCCCAATATTATTTGTTGTTGCTACTTAAACTGTTGTAGGGCCTCCATGGTGACATCCAACACTGTGTCACTGATGTCATGCAAATTTCCCTCTATGAGGCTAATTGGGTCCATTGATGTTTTAGTGGCCTTAAATTTCTTCCTGGACCCTCCTTTCTCTTGTTCCCTTAGACGCTTGATGCGGGCGGACGTGTCTTGTGGGTCCGCGTTGTGCTGCTTTTTCTACTCGTCCATCTCTTCCTCTGTCTCGAGTGAAGGCGACCTTGTGCCTTTGTCAAAGCCTTGCTCTATTCCACTTGTTTGTTTCTCCTTTTGCTGAGCGACATCGCGTTCCACCTGGGCCTTTTCAGTGGCATCCTTCTTTCTCTTTTCAGCCAACTACATCATCTTGAGCTTGGCCTCCTCCTTCTTGCACTACGTGGCGAACCTACTCCTTTCCACCACCAAGTTTGCTGTGGTACACCATTCTGCTGCCCAGCGATCAAGTACTACATCAATGGCATCATCCGTTGCTAGGTAAGGCAAGTCATACCATGTTTGCACAGGGTCCTTCCATGCCCTAATGGACACATGGTGAAAATCTACTTTAAACTTTGTGTAGCCCTTTACGTTGGAAAACACCGTAGGCCACAACCATGGTTTGTGATTGATGGCCATGTGGATGTTAATCTCCATCAAGATCCAGAAGATCTTGTTATCCTTGATGTGCTACGCATCCTTGATCGCCCACAGCAAAGCATACTTCGCTTCTTCTGGTAGGTCTAGCATGACCAAAGGGAATTGACTGTCCTCTAGCAACTCCCATGCTACCAGCACAATAAACAGCAAGAGCCACCCATAATGGAACATCTTGCTGAGCTCCTGTGCCTCACGGCAGTTTGCAAGGAACTCATCGTGGAGATAGTCTACCCAATTGAACTGAATTCCTTCGGTGCATTGGGCTGCTAGTGTGACGACAAGTGCCGGAACCTCATCAGTGCGACACTTCCTCATCACCTTCCCTACTAAAATCTGTGTAGCCACCTTTACAGCAAGGTCACAGATGCTAGATATTGCATATCCACGTGGCTTCTTTACCAGGTTAAACTTCTCTTTCATGGCCTCCGCGAGGGCCTACTCATCACCTTTTCTGCCAAATATCATGGCCAAGTTTTCCCCTGTGTAGGGAAACCGTGTGATCATGTGGATCAATCTATCAGTGATGGGTATTGGCTCCTCCAACCACATATACCTATCATGAACCAAGCATAGAAGTTGCTTGATGGCCAAGACTATAATCGGGGTGTGGTTGTAGTGTGACACCCATAGCAGGTTGAGTAGACTTGCCTTGTCTACTCCTTTAAGCCACCTCCGTGGTTCCATTGCACTCATCCTAGTGGTTGTATCGATAATGGGACACATCAATTTCTCAGTCGCCAAGTGTGAGAACTTCTCATGGTCAGCCAAGCCCCAGTCTTCGATTTTTAACAGAGGAACCTGCCCTAAGCATGGTCCTTAAAATAAAATTTCATCCGACATCAGAGGGTTTTGCAAGTGGACCTTGCTCTCATCGATATATTTTGGCACCTTAGTCTTGCCCTTGTGTGGAGGGATGTACTTAGACAACCGAGTGATAGGGTTAGCACCTTGGGCTTCAATTTCATCCACGTCTATTCCCACATCCTCATCATCCATCAAGATTTCTTTGATTTCTTCCTCCTTCGACTCTAGATTGATGGCTTTGCCCTTTTCCTGTGTAGTGAGCTTGTCCTTTGGTGGGTTTCTTCTTGGCGATGCATGCACCAGTATGGTAGGCTGCTTGCCCTTCTTATCCTTTGTGCTCTTCTTGGTTGGGGTGGGCTTTGGTCTCGACGTCCTTGGTGATTTGGGGACTTCTGCTAATACTTCGGAAACCTCTGGAGTAGCTTCTTCAGCCTCCATAACAATTTCCAACATATCCTCCTTGGTTGTCACTACTTCGGTGTCCATAGCTATGGCAGGTGTTGACATAACCTAATTAGTGATGCTCGTGATGTCTCTGGTAAGTTCTCAAACACTGGACTTGCTATTAGAGCCTCAAAGAATTCTCATTTCATATGTGCCTGAGAGCTCAACATCTCAATTCTCAAATGCGAAGTGTTTTTCGTTGTGCAGCCACCTGTAATTTATAGGGCATTTTGAATTCAAATCCGATCGTTCCCCCCAAATTTGGTTCATTAATGCTGGATTGGTGGTAGATTTTCAGGGACATGACCCATAAATTTCATCTTAAATGCTAACCGCACGCTTCATTTGGCCTCATTTCTATTGTTAAATCATGAACAATGACTTTAACGGTCACTTTCCAGCTAACCTGCGCTATTTATCCCTAGGTAGCACAACTCCCTTCACACTGTTGCGAACCTTGTGACGCTTCCCTGCTTCGTACAATCCTCCAATCACGAAACTCCCCCAACCTGGGTAGTCTAGTTTATAGTCCTGCACCTCCTTTTAGCTACCTGGAGCGTTAAGGTTGTGCTACCTTCATATAGTCACATGGCTAGATCACCAGTGTATGGCTTCAATTGTCTGCCATTCACCTTTCCTAGGAAGGGATCTCCATTCAATCTGACCCACTGAACTGCTTCTCCATTGGCAATCTTCTAATTACATAGGGCCCTAACCAATGCATTCTGAATTTCCCTGGAAATTTATCAAACATGTTGTCATACAACAAAACCAAGCCATTTACCTTAAAGGTGCGTAGCTTAATGTGCCGATCATGCCATGTTTTTTCATGCTACTTTTGGACCTTTTGGTGAAATGCAACTAGAAATATCTCTTCCTCAAGCTCAGCCAGTTGTGCGAGCCTCTCTTCCAGGGCTCTACATCCATCATACGTGTGAGTGCCACTATGCGTAGACTAGGCACAATGTATTCCATGGGCATCATTGCTTTAACACCATATATAAGACTAAAGGGTGTTTGTCTAGTCAACTTCTTGCATGTTATCTGACAGGCCCATAGTAGTGCAGGTATGCGCGGTTCTCCAAAACTTTATTGAATGCTTCCACCATCTCGTTAGCCTACAGGTGATAATGCATTCTTTTCTAGTGATATACCTAAAATTCCTCCATCAGCACATTGATCGTCTCATTCAAAAAGTGTGTACCGCAATCACTCATCAAAACCTTTGGACACCCAAATTGCATCAGTACATACTCAAAGAGGAAATTTGCAGCAGTCATGCCTGTGTAATCCTTCACGGGCTATGCCTCCACCCATCACATCAAATACTTTGTCGCAGTGATAATGTACCTCACTCTCATCTTTTTTTCTTGGGGCTGAATGGGTCCCACAAAATCTATCTCCCATTTTTCAAAGGGTTGTAACATCATCTATGGATTCAAAGGCATCTCATCCATCCACGATGGCCTTCCAGTCCTTTGACACACATCGCATGCTTTGCAGTAAGCTTTTGAATCCTGATGAAGGGTTGGCCACCACAACCCTACACGTAGAATCTTTTACGTGGTCGCTCTCCCTGCATAATTTCCTCCCGCGGTGCCCCCATTAGCGTCCACAAGGATAATGCTCCTTTCAAACTCTAGTACATATTGTCACAATATCTCATTGGACCCCATTTTGTCCAGATGCCCAGCAATGACAAAAAAATTTGTCGCGTGCACCACTAACTCCTTTTTCTAATGGACGGTGTATCCTTATGGGGCAGTTCCTGTCGTTAGGAAGTGTATGATATCTTCAAAATGACCATCCATGATGCGCACTACAAATAGATGCGCGTCAAGAAATCCCTCCTCTAGATTAGTGGGCTTTTCCCCTATTTCAATGCACAAAAGATGGTCTAGTCTCGTGTTCAGTTGTCTAGGTTTCACAATAACTTGAAAATCATACTACTGAAGCGATAACAACCACCTATAAATTCTCCCCCCCAACACAGGATTATTGACCAGGTATTTCAACATGGAATGATCCATATACATCTTAAAATGGCCACCCAGCAAATAGTGTCTAAACTTTTGGAGCATGTATACCATGGCTAACCGTTCGCGCTCAGTGGTGGAATAGTTCTTCTTCGCCTTAGATAACCTTTTGCTTGCGAACGCTATAAAATGGTCCAAGTCTCCTCTGCCGGCCTATGTCAGTACTGCTCCCAGCGCCATACATGACGCATTGACATATACATGAAACTCCTTCCAATCTACGAAGACTAGAATCGGCGCGGTCACCATCTTTTCTTTCAATACATCCAAGCTTTTCTTATAGTCCTCGTTCCAGCAGAATGTAACATCCTTTTTCAACAACTTCTCCATAGGCGCGGTGATCTGGGCATAGCCTTTGATGAACTTTCTGTAATATCCAGTATGTCCTATGGTAGCACACAACGGTTTCACACTCCTCAATGCTTCTAAGTTAAGTATCACCACAATCTTCATGGGATCTACCATCATTCCCTATTTACAAACCACATGATCTAGCAGGGTCCTAAAAGGAACACAAAATAGGCACTTCTTCAGATTGAGTGCGATATGGTATCTTTGACAAGTACCTAGCATCAGGCACAAACTTGCCACATGGCGTTTCACCAGCCCAAACAAAATTCAGTCATCAAAGTACACTTCCAAGAACTTATGAATAAACTCCTTGAATGTCACAACGATTACACGCGAGAAAATCACAAACGCATTCTTTAATCTGAAATGCATTACAATGTACTAAAAAAAACCCCACTCAGTTGCGAAGGTCATCTTGCTCCTATCCTCTGGCACAATTTTGATCTGATGGTACCCAGAGAACCCATCAGTGAAGGAATATGCTTCCTGTCCACCGACATTGTCCAACACTTCATCAGTGAATGGAGTCGGGAAATGATCATGTACACAAGCGTCATTCAATTTCCTGAGATCTACGCATATCCTTATTTCATCCTTCTGCTTCTTTTCCTGTACCATCATTGGGCTTACCCAATCAGATTCTTCCATAGGCTCAATGATGCCTGTTGTGAGCATATTGTCTAGCTCTAAGAAGACCTTCTCCTTATACTTCAGATTGAGACGGTAAGGTCTTTGCTTAACTGGCTTCGCATCAGGTTTCAATGTGATCTTCATAACACCCAGGTCTCCTATTATCCCTTTTAGATCCATAAACTTGGTAGGGAACAAATCCTAGTATTCGCAGACCAATTTAGCGACCTTGTCCACCATTGTGTCATCCCAGTAATCTCCAATCTTCACGAATTTGGGTTATGCCTCCGTACCAATATTTACCTGTTTCGTTTTTAGTGGCACGTTATATCAGGATTCTTAATCTGCGTCCCTTCAACCTTGTGGTGATCTTCTCTTCTAGGGATGTTAATCTTTTGCATATCCTCATCTTCCTCTTCAGTGTTTACGTTATAGCATTCCAGCGTGTGACTCAGCTGAGTAGTCCAATCAGGCTAAATCAGGTCCAAAGGATCTTGCAGTGTCCTAAAGATTCTTGCTTTCACTTCTTGTAGCGGTTCATCAATGCAGTCAAAGCCATCTTCAAAGCTGAATGTCATTATGAATCCTTCGTGCAGAATATCCCATTCACCTGTACCTTTGTGGAGCTCTATTTCTAAGTACCAGTTCATTAGGATGGCATCTAGGGTGTGACAAAACAAGTGCACCATTCAGGTTGGGGCTTCACTCCATAAGCCTTAGCCCATTTGGCCAAGTGCACATGCAAATCATCCTTCCCATCATACTTATATATCATTCGTACCCTCAACTTCCCAAAGCGTGTTCTCATCATCCTCCTACGTTCGCGCTAATCCCCAAAGCTACCCTTGTGTATACCCCACCACCTTGCGAGCGTAGCGCATAATGCCCAGTCCAAACCCTGGAAGTGCTACTTCTCTCTTACCTCCCTCTCAAATGAATCCAAAAATATATATACATCATTCATGTCATCATAAGTGGGTAGATGTCTTACCTCAAACGACAAATAGTGTAGCGACTGGGTCATCATGCTATAGCTCAGTGTGGTTACTTCATGTAACCGATTCTGCCAGCGCTCTAATTCTTCATAGGATTCCGAGGTGCAGGAACTTTGGAAATCCCATGTAATTCGTCCATCCACTATTGGATTCACCCAATCTTGGTCTCGCACTATTACCTTATAGATACAGTCCAGAATGTCATGACTCCCATAATCACGGATTGGTTCAGTATAGCGTGATCCTTCAGCAGGATCTAGGGGTACTATTATGCAGAGCGATTTCTTCTCAAATATTATCTTTGGTTTCTTTAGGTTGATCACCCTGTTCATATCAGTAGCCCAATCAATTCCAAGGAGCACAGGATAGGGGTTGCTATCATCCAAAATTTCTATTACCTCAAAGACAACCAATGTGCTTCCATCTTCAATATCTACAGTCACCCCTTGTAGTCGCCCCATGAGGATGATCTTTTGCTGATTGGCCATCCTTAACTGAATCGGAGAGCACTGCAGTGTGGATCTTCCCATTTGTTCCCAAATCTACTTCAGTAGGACATTCGCGTCTGATCCTAAATCCAAAATAACCTGATCCATTTCATACTCTCCTATCTACATGGTTAGTCTCATCTCCCGTCCTGTCCTTGTTTTATGCTTACCAATCCTTTGTACCACGCATGGTTCACCCAGAGTGTTTTCGACGCATCTATTTATAAGCTCTTGTAATCCCTTCATAGTCTTTCTATCATGCAACAACTCCTGATTTGTAAGCATAGAAGGGTCCATCTCCTGATTAGGCTTATCCTTGCTCCCTGAGGTGGAGGCCTCAGCGAAGCTCTTCTTTGCTTCCATAAACGTTTCTTGTGCATGCTCCAAATCAAATTCAGGTTCCTTTGTCGAAGCTTTGTAAACCCATGCGCTGTCTTCAGGTTGTTTCCCCTTATCATCCCTTGTTGAAATCCAACTTCAAAGCATTATATTCACATTTGAATCCTCTTCGCAAGGCTCAGACCTCATAATCTATAGGTTTTGAGTCAGTTGATGTGGTAGCGCCCCTTTGTTGCGTATTCTCGCTATCAGCATAGGACAGTATTCCATTTCATGATCAAACAGAGTGCAATATTTGCACGACGAATGTGTTGGGTTAGTGCAATGGCGGGAATAATGTCCCGGTCCTCCGCAATTGTAGCAAAAAAGTTGTCATCAACCTTTGCCATATCCTCCTCCACCCCGGCCTCATTCGCGCCCTTGAAAGCCTATTTGCACCATCCTCGCACTTTGGTGAGGGGGTCGCGTTTCTGCTTGAATCCTATAGGTGGGTGTTCTATCCATCATCAATTCATAGCTCCTGCAATTGCACTCATCATGCCCTACTAACCTACAGAAGTTGCAGAACAGTTTCTGTGGTGTTTGTACAAACTTCTGCACCAAATGACAATTATCCATCCTATGTTTTCCTGCGACTTGACATATAGTGCACCACAACAATGCCCTATGCTTGGTCCTTCTTGAGCTTCCAGCCTTAAGGGCATTGGTCCCCCTCCTAAAATGTAGTTCGCAAAGACCGGACAATGATCTTTGTCATGCCCCTGACCCTTGCATTTTAAGCACCATACCTCTTCGCGCACCTCTGGTTGAATTGTTCTGTCCTGCTTCAAACTTTGCATCTCAAGGCAAAAATTTTGCAACTGTGCATGCAACTACTAAATCCCCAGATTCGTATCATGCATCAGTGTTTCATGCAGTCCCATTGCAATCTCCAAGGCTTCTTCCTGAGTTGTTATCTTTTATTGTGACAACGCAACCCTTAGGTGTGGCAGGAGTGAAGCCACAAACTATTCGTTATGTTTTCCATTTGTTAAGTTCATATTAGCTTCGTTAATTTTACACTTCAACCTCTAATCTAATTACCAAGGTGTCTCGCCTGGTTTCATCGTGGTTTCCTTGAACCCCAAAATCGACTGTGCCTCATATTTAGGCCTACTGAATTCCTTATTCAACATGGTCTGGATGTCTGCCACCCCAGCATTTGGGTTGTCATTATAATACTTGATGTACCAGGTTAGTGTATGATCCTATAGAGCACTAACCAGTGTTACCTTCTTCATGTGATCATTTGTAACACCCTAAGCTTCCCATATAGCTTTCACGATGAACGAGAACTAGTTTGGGTCCTCATTTCCCAAGCCTTTGAACAATGGTAGCTTCATTGAATTTTCCATGTTGAACTACGATGGAGGTGGAGGTGGTATGGGTGAAGTCGCAACTGATGGTGGTGAAGTTGGAGGTGGTGTGGGTGGAGGTGGTATGGGGGAACTCGCAGGTGATGGTGGTGAAGTTGGAGGTTGTGTGGGTGGAGGTGGCAGTTGCGAAAATCCCTGTCTTACTAGCTGAATAGCGCTTCGCAGAGAAGCGTGTGCTACTCCCTCTTCATCACCAAATGGAGGTGAAATCAGTGGACTATATTCAGGACCCTTTCTCCCTTTGTTCCTGTAAGACTTTTCACTTCGCGTAGCTCTGAACATCAAGGTAGTTGTATAACCCATTTTTCACACAATAAAATCTTAATCTAGGTATTCAAAGACTTCAAGTACTTAACTCATGGATCTTTGAAAAAGCATCGCTCTGCCTCGCTGTAGCTGACTGAGGTATCGACCGCGAATTCAGTCTGAAATCCTCCTATGATGTGATCGAGATAGCGTGGGCAATCTTATCCTTAGAGGCTTCCAATCTCTATGCTAACTCCTGTGTCAAAACAATGGGGCCGTCAAGTCTCCACCTTCCTTGGCTATCCGCTAGCTTTGTGATCCACTCGTATAGCTCAACTGGAAAGGAACATAAAAAGATCTTGTGGATTTCTGTATACAGGTATCTGGCTATCCATTGTTCTTTTGTCAATCATAGGTTTCTGTTCTCCTACACCACAAATTCGTGGATCTTCCTATCCAACCAGTCTTTGATCTCTTTCTTAGTTGGACTCTAGTGATACGACATCACACATCTCTTATGAAGATTCTGGTCCTGGCAACAGAACCATTTTTTGGCTGCATGGGGCCTGACCCAAGTTCAACATTAGTTATCCAAACAAATCCCTACACTACTGGCCATTTTTGCATCAGCTCGTGGAGCGTGGATTGAAGTCTCACCTGATGCAGTATGGGGGGATGCTAGAACCAAGTTTCTGCACCCTGAGATGGTCGTGATGTCAGTTTATTACTTCTGTTCTAGATTTTGTGCAAGTTGTTAAGTCTAGGGCTCTATCTGTCTTAGCCCTTTATCCCGCCCTTTGCTACCTCCACGAAGGGGTACAGGTTGACCTTCATGTAGCCCTAACCTTTGGGTTAGGTACTTTCGTGCTGCTAGGTCAACATACTATGTAGATTCCCAGATTATCTTAAGTGTCTTACTTATCTTATTAAGAAATCACAGTTAACGCCACATAAACAGATATTCTTACTTGCGTTCAATTAACCACCATAATTGCATGCATTTTCACATCACATAAGCATTGTAAATGAAATACATACATAATATGACTAGATTCATTAATAGGAAACAAGACAAAAAATTTGTAGAATGCTTTTCTTTATTGATATATTCCAATGATTATAGGCTCTAACTGCCCTGTCCACACAGCTGCAGGGGTTCGTGCACTCAGCTACGGATTTCTACCCTAGGCCTCTACACATTCAGTTGCAGAGCCTCTACCTACATTAAGACTCGAAACTTAGACTTCCCTCCTTATTTCTCATGACTTCTTACTTCTTCTACAACTTTTGACTACTTAGAGCTTACTTACTTAGCTCTTTTTATACAATCCCATGGTCCACGGACCATCGGTAGATCTTTACAGTCGACTTTAGATTTTACAAAATAAGGGTGGACAACCCTTTATGACTCATGACACCTTCATGCTCCATGACCACAAAATGCGGAGAATTTAAAACTTTATTACAAAATTTGACCTAAAACATGGGCTTTTAGCCCCAAAATTGTCCTTGGGGGATCTCGTTCCCAACACTCCACTGGAATCTGTGCATGTCCTTTGTGTTCTGTGTTCCTAGCCAAGTTAGGACTGATCCCTTTCAACCTAGAACTCACCTTCACTTCCTTCCCCTTTCAAAGTGTTGGAACCTATCATGCACCTTGACTCACTGCATTAGTCACACCCTTGTTGCTGACAGAGTTATTCTACTTGCCTTTGTGTGACACCGTGGTTAAGGCAATACCTTACGACCCACTGCTGGGACTCCTACACCAAACGGTCTGAGGCCTAATTGGGACTTCCTACCAGGGAGATCCCCTTGACATGTTGGTGGGTCCAACACCGTCAACATATTGTTGATAGAGTCTTAGGTCAAATTATTATATTTTCAAATCAAATTTGTCATATCTCTTGATTTTCAAATGGTTCTAAATCATTGTCAAGGCTTCATTACTACTCCCTCCACTTATTCAACATCACAAATCATCCATCATGGTCATGTCATCCATTATGGTCATCATCATGAGAGTTAGCAATTAGGGAATAAATTTTTTCAAAAATAATTAAAGTATACCTACATCACATGGAAATGTAACATTTCCTATTGAAGAAACATTGCTGCATTACAAATCACATCATTAGTCACATTATCAAAGTATACATGATGTCATTCCACTATGAAGCCAAAAATCAATTTTCCAAGTTATAAAGAGTATCAAGACATGACAAAAATTCATTGTGTCCTTCCAAGAGTTCCAAGAGATCATCTCTACCACTTTGATACTCGCCATAGCCATCAGACATTCGATTTTTCCACCACTGCTCTTTTCATCTATTTGTTGCATTTCTGGAGAAAGGTTGCTACATTTTTCATTTGGAGATCAAAGAAAGGAAGAATAGGTTCAGTCGTAGTTTCAAATGCTTTAGATATTTTGTAAACAAGTAATTCAAGATTCATAAACCCTTTATGCAGTCTCTCTTTCCTCAGAGATAGACTAAAAATCCATTTCTAAGGTTTTGTTGTGTTTTTGGTGCGTTTTATCCTTTCATGGTCTCTAGCATATTTTGAGACGAAATATCCCTGTTTCTAAGTCTACATATCCTTTATTTCCCTCATTAAACATTCCCAACCATTCCCCTTACTTAAATTCCCTCATTTCACAATTTCCCCAAAAAACCTAGCTTTCTACTGTGTTTTTGCCCTAAGTCAGTGTTTCAATCTTTTCACCCCTTTTCTCTCATTATTTTTGAGAAAATCCACCTCTATTCTCTTCCTAACATATATCCTTAACCCCCATAATTTTCTCATAATTTTTCCTACCTCCCTAACCCCTCATTCTCTTCCCCCAAGTTGTTGCGCTTTTAGCTCTGTTTTGCTAATCAGAACTTGTGCCCTTTCCTTGTTTGAAATTAAGGTTTTCTATTAAAGTGAAGCTAGAAACATGGTGAAAACCAGTGAAAGGAGGAAGTATAGGGGAGGAGAGTTCTCTAGGTATGATCCAACTCATATGCAAGAGGTCAATTCATTAGATTTCATCAAAAAATCATTTGAGCAAGCAGACTTTCTAGGGTTTTGTCAAAACGTGCAAGAGGTGGGCTATTATCATGATTTAACAAGCCTATTTGACATTAAATTTAAGAATAACAAGGCCACTATAGCATGGGGTGAACTTTACAGTATCATAAGAGGTCATAGCTCAAGCAACTACTATCCCTAATCAAGGTGAAATCTGGTTCAAGGGAATGGACTTGGACCTAGAGAACTATAAAATGTACTTGAAGCCACAATATAAGGATTCTTCTTCACACATATTTCCTAGTAGGTTAGACAAGTGCAACCCTTTAATGAAGACAATCCAGAAGTACTTCACTTGTGAAGGCAGGTTTAGCAGACTTTACCAATATCATATCAGGTTACTAATGCACTTCACCTTTAAGAAGCCTCTGAACTTACCTAACTATATTTTCAAAAGCTTGGTAAAGATGAAAGAGAAAGTGCAGTCTAAAGGTAAATATCATCAACCTAGCCTCTTTCATCATGCCTTAGTGAAAATGATAATCCTCCATCAGCTAGAAAGTATCAGCATGTCATGGAAAATTTTATTGGAGGTAGCTGCTCTCCTACCTGTCTCCAACAAGTCAAAAAGTCAAAACACTTCTTCATCACATTCTAGAACATAGGGAGTTAAATCATCAAGCATACCATTAGTAAAAAACCCAGTCTGAAGTAGATATATCAAAGTTAAACAAGAAAGGTAAGAAATTTTCTTTTTCTCTTGAGTTAGAAACAAAGATGCCTAGATCTAAACCTAAAACTAGGTCTGAGGCAAAAAGACTACCTAAGGATATTATCAGTTAAGATGCAATTCATGTTGAAAGCATGAGAGAGGAATCACCTATGAGAAGGCATGATTCACACTTGCAAAATGAAGAACAAGTACCTCTAGAATTTGAAATGGTTGACCTAGGAGAACAACATGGAAATAAGGTAGCAGATGACATAATCAAAGAGAAATATGTACAGACTAGAGAGCTGAAGGATGATCTAGCCAAAACAAATTTCATGGTGGATTTCCTACAGTAGGAGAAAAAACAATTGAAGTGAACCCTAATGCAGCAAAGAAATTCACAGGAAGACCCTCCATCAGCAAGCAAAGCAGGTGCAAAATGAACAATAAGTACCTCTATAATTTGAAATGGCTGACCTAGGAGAACAGCATGGAAATAAGGTAGCAGATGACATAATCAAAGAGAAATATGTACAGACTAGAGAGTTGAAGGATGACCTAACCAAAACAAATTTCATGGTGGATTTCATACAGCAAGAGAACAAACAATTGAAGCGAACCCTGATGTAGAAAAGAAAGTCACAGGAAGACCCTCCATTAGCACGAAAAGCAGGTGTTTTGACAACAAAAGATAAAGGTAAAGCAACCATTTATGTAGAGAAGTTGGAGGAGAAGAACATTCAAGTACAACCTAGGAGACCTAAGACAAGGGAAATGGATAGAAAGGAACAACATGTAGAAGATCCATCTCCTCCTCAAGACAAAAATACCATAGATGACACCATAGTTGTTGAAATTGAGAAATACAAGGAATATTGGCTTGGGAGAGTAAATGAACACTTGGAGAAGCTATTGAAAAAAGAAAACAAGGATACCACACTACAAAGAAATATGGCAAGACATTATTATACTAGGAACATGGTTTGCAAAGTTAGGGTGAACAATATGAAGAGGAAACTCAAAAGGGCTCTAAGGAGTCTCAAGGCACTCAAAAAGAAGGACATATTAGACCTATTGGATGATGCATCATTGTTGATGTAAAGGCAAAGAAAAAGAGAAACATCATTTTGAAATTTTGAAAATTTTGAACAATAGAAAAAAGTATCCTATAGAAACACAACAACTATTTGTTGCGCTTTTCCTCAGGAGCTCAAAAATAAAAATTTTAAGCATGATTGGACAACTTATGACATATGGATACTAGAAAGTTACTTGAGGATGTTTGAGGAGTGATAAATTTGCAGAAATGATCAAAATGTGCCTTTTTTACACCTTGCTGTCACCTTTCCAGGACTGTTGTTGTGCTTTTGGACAATCAATTTTGGGATCAAGTTTGAAGAAGCTTAAATCATGTTTTTGAATTGTTTAAAGGCTCCAGGGTGTAGTGGTCACCTCCAAGTTTCTTCACTGGTCTTCGGAAATACTCAAAACCTCATTCAAGTCATCAAAATTTCAAGTCAACTATTTGATGCGTTCTTGCATGATTTGTTGCACTTCTGTGTATGAAGGTTTTTACTGCATGTAAATGGTGAAATTTCAAATTAGGTTAATGTAAATAGTTGTCTTATGAGTTTATCTAATGTAAATGGGTTTTTTAATTATTAATTTAAATAATCTTGTAATTAATGCCTTGAGAGATAAGCTTAATTAGTTAGCTAAAATGAGGAAAGTTGTTTCTAACTCCCCTAGAAGTTGGAAGTGATAAGATAGGTTCATGAATTGGTTCCTATGGCGCAGGATTCGACCCCTTAGAGGGGAAATATTTTAATTCATCTATATGAATTCAAAAACAAGTCTAAGAGAAGGGTTGGATACTAGAGGTAGATACATTTTGGAACTAGTGAACTCCATTTTTTGCATAGAAATAATATACAATTGCAACCATTTTTATGGGATTCATGTGTTGTGGCCAAGTAGTATAGGGGCCTAACATTCTCATGTTTTCTTATGTAATGGATTGTTAGATGTTTCTAGCAGCTATTATACTTCTTCTTATGCTTAATCTCTTAAGTGTTAAACAAAATTCATTGCCTAAATGCTCTGTTTTGTTTGAGATTAGCATTTAAGTGTTTTCCTTCTAGATAAGTGAATTCATGCATGTATGCTCACTTAGTTTCTTCTATCTAATTTCCTCACTACCATACTATTACAACATATTCATTTATGTCTCTGATTACATCTATCTTGCCTCATTTAATGACTGCAACTAACCTTTTGACCTACTTGGATCTATTTTCTAAACCTAGTGCTTCTTATCCAAAAAAACCTAAATCGAAACCCTACTGTGCAAAATATCTAGCCTAAAATCTTGATATTTCCATCCATATTTTAGTTGAGTCATAGAGAGAGCTCTCTCTGATTTGGTAGGGCTAGCTACCAAGTCAAAAGTTTGGTCAGTGGTTACCTCTTTGGTTTCTCTTCGCAGCCTTGTGAAACTAAAGAGTGCTAACAGGTTGTGGGGTGTTGTCAAATCTCTTCAAATGCCTTCTTTATACAAAAATACTTGAATTCATTCAAAAAATACTCACCTCCATTATCGTTCCTTAGAGCCTTCACCTACTTTCTGACCTCTTTCTCAACTAGAGCCTTGAATTGTTCAAACTTTGAGAATATCTCATCCTTCTTCCACATGAAGAAGATCCAACACTTCCTTGAGAAATCATCAATAAAAATAACAAAATATTTGTGTTTGATAGTGGAGGTTGTCGAGAAAGGTCCACACACATCTGAGAGGACTCTTTTCAAATGCATGTGATTTGACGTCTTCCTCTTGGAATGTGGATTTCACATACTTCCCCAAGTTACAACCTTTGTAGACATCCTACTGCTCAAGTTCTCCTTTGAAGAGGCTAGTGGTTATTTGTTGCACAATTTTCAAGGTGCCATGATGCAAATGGCCCAATCTTCTATGCCAAAGTTCATCGACATCATGTCTCTGCATTTTATCTACCATACTACTTAATGCAACACAATATTCCACATCCAAATTCTACATGTTCTTCACATGAACCCTGATCTACTTCACCTGTCTAGTGGCCATGTGTCTCAGGAATTATTTCCCTTTGCTAAAGATCACATCATACCCATAGTCTTCCAAAACTACTATAGAGATGAGATTTTTCTTTAGGCCTAGAATAAACATGACATCGTTGAAGTGAAGAGGGGATCCAAACTCCCTCTTAAAGGTTATTATACCAATCTCGGTAGCACCATACCTTCCATCATCCCCAAGCTCAATATGCATACCGATATCTTTGTCCTCTAGGTCATTTAGAAACTCTCTACTCCATGTCATCAATGAGGTACCTAAGTCCAAGTAACACACACTCCCATCATAGTGTTGGCTTTGCATGCAATAAGAGTGAAATCTAGCTCATATTGTGAAGCCAATTCCTCACTTGCTTCTCCTCCTAAGTTCTTCTTGTGACACTTTTTGTGTGGACACTTTGTAGCATAGTGCCCAAATTCATGAAAATTGAATCATTTTATTTTGGACAAGTCTTTCTTCTTGCCCCCCTGGCTAGATTCTGGTTTGATTTGAGACTTCTTCCCTTTTCCCTTCTTTCCCTTTCCAACCAATGTAAAATTTTCTTCATCCTCTCCCTTGGATGATGTTCCATCTCTGGTATTCTGCTTGAACTCTTCTTGTAACAAATTAGACCACAAGAGTTCACAATTCGGTAATTTCTCCCTCCCATTCATCGAGTCTTGGTACCTATGCCAACTTTTGGGAATACTTAGAAGAGAAAGGGCCACGAGGCCATCTTCTACAACATTCACACCAACCCCTCCAAGCTCAACATGAACTTGGATAAATCAGTTGAGATATTGTAGTATAGTGTCATTCTTTTACAACTTGATGTTTCAAAGTTTGTCTTTAAGGGACAATTTTCTATGATCAATGTTATTCTCGAATAGCTCTGTTAGTGCCTTCCACATTGTTAAATTAATTTCCTTCCCATGGAGATTTGAGACAATGTGGTCTCACACCCCCTCCAAGATTATTCTCCTCACCTTGGCTACATCTTTCTTCCATTGAGCTAGGTTTTGGGCATCATCTAATCCTGGTTTTGCAATGCTTGTATTGACATATTCTAGCGATATGTTGTCATCAAGCACTACCTCCATGTGATCCTTCCATGAAATGAAGTTTCAGTTGCCTTCCAAGGCATACTCTAATATTATTCCAAAGAAGTCCATTCAACCAACTCTGAAGAGATCCTACTACATTGAAGTTGCAAATTTGAACCGCATGAGGAACAACTTCAAAATTCCTATTGTAATATGAATCTGAAACCATGAAGAAATATGTTGATTGAATTGCAACTTTTAAAGAAATTTCAATCTAAATCAAGACACACAATTCTACTCTAAATCTCTATGGAAATCAATTCTCAATTTAGAACAATATCTCATACAGGCAATAAGAAATAATACACATGCACAATATGTTTCTTAGGGGAACCCAATTGGGAAAACTCCCTCAAGCCTTTTTGCATTAATAAGATGAATAGTGATGTATTGCAATTACTTTCCATCACTGAGCACAACTTGCAAGTGAATAACCTATCTCTTTTCTCAATGAGAAGCTCTAACCCAGGCTTAGTCAATTTTTGCCTCTTCTTGATCCCCTATTTCCTTGCGCAAATCCTAGAGAATTGTCCCCTATTTTTTAGGAATTTTTCCTCCAATTGATTGTGTAAGTCCCAAGGTTTGATCATTTGACTGCATGCAACACCTGTACACTCAAAGTAGTTTACAAATTCTTGTTAGATTGCCTTTGAATGTTCACCACAACTGAGGAACTCAAATTCTATGCATTGTTGGGTTGTGCTATATTCTTTCCACGACTAGCCCACGTAGTTAACTGGGGGGTTAGAAGGGGGGAGGAGCCCCCCCTTAGTTGTGTTGATTGCGTAGAGTGGGGGTTCACAGGGGGGTTTTAGGGGTGCATGTAACCCCACTCTATGGGGTCCGGGGTAGCGCCCCGAAAAATTTTGTTTTTGGACCCTATATTAGGTTGGGAAAACCTACCTATGGTTTTGTGCATGATTTTCACACATGGATTTGGACGCGATGGTTTTCGGTCCATGGTATTGGATGCTTCGGCATGTATAAATATGTATTGTAACATTGAAAGGAACATAATGGAAAAATCAAGTTGGTAGTCTCGGTTTTGGGATCTAGGTGAAAATCTCCGTGTATGTGTTTTATGTGTTATGCTCTCACATTGTTTATTTTATATGTTTTAGAATTCGTATGCAGGTAATTTATGTACGAGGTTAAAACCTACATTTGGTATCAGATATGTTTTGGCTTCAAGGGGATGCCTTTATTGCTGAGGGGTTTCGCTTGGGCCTGTGGTAGATCTTGTTCAATGGGAGATCTGCGGGATTGATTCTGGTGGTGAAAGAGGATGGCGAGGAGTGGAAAGATAGAGATAGAGAAATTTAACGGTTATAGTTTTGACTTATGGAAACTCAAGATGGAGGATCTGTTGGTGGATAAAGATCAATGGGTCGTGGTAGATCTAGGTACTAAACCAATGGGAGTGTCCGATGAAGAATGGAGAAGTTGGATCGAAAGGCTAAGAGCACAATACGATTGTGTGTCTTAGATTCAGTATTGTTAAATGCATCAGGGGAAGCTACAGTGAAGGCTTTGTGGGACAAGTTAGGGACTTTGTACCAATCTAAGTCTCTGGTGAATAAACTATTCCTACGGAAAAAGATGATAACCCGAGGATGAAAGATGGAGACTCGGTGACAGAACATCTGAAACATATCAAGAAGAAAAAGGTCTTTTCATTTGTATCATCCAAGAATTTTTCATTTGCGTAATGTAAAGGAGGTTGCCCCCTCGAAGAGGCTGAACTCTAAGGTGTTGATCTATCTTTTCTATCTTTTCTTGAGCCGGTTTCATAACATTTGGTATCAGAGGACATATCAAGAAGAAAAAGGTGCAAGAAGTGAAAGATCACATCGAGAAAGAAGAAATGAATCCAACCATATCTTGTAATTCATTGGTCGAAATTACCACTCCTCAAACTATCAAGATAGAAGGAAATACCAAGAATAAAAATGTTCAAGAAGTGAAAGATCACATCAAGCATCAAGAAATGAATCCGACCATATTTTGTAAAGGATTGGAAGAAATTACCACTCCTCAAACTCTAGAGATAGAAGGACATATCAAGCAGTGAAAGATCACATCGAGCATCAACAACAAGTTCTCCAACTTTTAAAGGATAACGCCACTTCAGTGCAAAATCAAATGAAACAACAGGTAGATCAACATCGTAGTGAAAAATGTTTTGATGTAGGTGATTGGGTATTTTTACTGCTACATCTCAAGCAAGCTATTTATGAGAAGGAAATGTTGGCAATACTACATGCACTTAAAAAATGGCGACCTTACCGAATGGGAAGACTCTTCAAGGATGAGGATGTGGAAGCATTGTTGTGTGCTATTTCTATTATCCAACCAGATTGGATAAACGAAGCAAGGGATGAATGGAAGAAGGACGAAGAAGTATGGCCACTTATTCAAAAGTTGCGAAGGATCTCAATTCAAACAATATTGCCAGAAATTGAAGAGGAAGGAAAAACCATATTTTAACCCGGAGCAGTCACAGAAAAAAGAGCCTAACAGCTATGAAATCGATCAATTTCAGAGTATATCATCAAGTGGAAGAATTTACCCACTGAAGTTTCCACATGGGAGGACAATAATTTTATACAGAAGCATCAAGAACTACTCAAGCATTGAGGACAACACTTTTTGAAGGAGAGGGGAATGTTAGGCCCCTATACTACTAGTGTAACCCCTTATTGTTATTAGTACAACCCACTTATTATATTGATGTACCCATGTAGTGCCCATATTGTTACTATTGTGCCCCATAGAAGCGTACTATTGTTATTATTGTGCCCTTACATTATTATTGTTATGTAGGCTATGATTATGTTATGACCCCTTATACTCCTATATATAGAGAGGAGGTCTTTTCATTTGAATTATTGAAGAATTGTTCATTTATGTAATGTAAAGGAGGTTGCCCCCTCGAAGAGGCTGAATTGTAAGGCGTTGATCTATCTTTTCTATCTTTTCTTGAGATGGTTTCATAACACAGCAGGCCTGGACAGTACCCCTGCAGAGTCACAGAGGAACACATGCATGACTCTACTACCAGTGATCATGATCAATACCCCAGCGGAGTTACTTGCATCACCTTTCTACACAGGAAGCCTTTCTCTTATTTCGCCTGATTCATTTTTCATTTTTCATTTTTTGACTTTTTCATTTTTTTTCATTTTTTTCATAACTGTGCTGGACACTTATTCATTTCAGAGGTGGAAGAGGGATCCTGACTTATTGAGAGTAGAAGAGGTTGTTCTAGAAGAGAATTAGTTTATTATACCTTTAACGTGCCTCTTAAGGTTTACCCCCTCACCTTACTCTACTTGACTTAGCTGGTAAGGGTTAACCCAAAAGAAATAGACTAGAGTGGGTGACAGTAGTTAGCATGAAAGCATTGTGTTTTCACCAAGGTTCACTTCGAAAAGTATGTATTTTATGTCGACATATCATGGACTAAAAGTAACAAATTCTCCATATAGAGGCAGGATGAGAAATAACCAAGTAGTGATAGTTGCACAAGGCCTCTTGTACTTTACCCAACTTGTTTCAAGAGTCATGCATGGTTTCATGTGAAACTGACCTATGAACAAAGACAAGAAAATAAACAACAAAGAAAAGTAGAATAATAAGCAAAAACGAAAGAAAAGCGAGTAAGGAAACAAGCAAGCAAGCAAGAAAACAAACAAAGTAAGCAAACAAGCATACAAGCAAGCAACTGAAAGAAAAAACTACTCCTACTCCTAAGGTAACGGTGAATGGGCTTGATCATGTGAAGTGATATTTCTAATGCAGCCACCGACGCATTGGTTGACTCATGTTGGTGAAGGCTTGGTCCGCAAGAAACCTAGTTTTGTGAACCAACAAGCAAGAAATATATAACAATGAAGACAACTAGACTTCGTGTTTCAAAATGCCCATGTGACATAAGTGAGTACAAGTGCATGATGAGTAGTTCATGGACTTATCATAGTGTTGTGCGATACTACATGCATCTTTGAAGCATAAGCACACTCTTAACTATGACATACAAGAAAACAAAAGAAATAAAGATAACTTGCATCGTGCATGCGTGCTTGCAATGTAAGATTATTCCAATGCATGAACGATGGGATCGTGCAGTTTGAGCGGTGGAAGGATGCTCTATGTGTGAGATTGATATTCAATGCATAAAGATGGGTGATGAGGAGCCTTGGATGATTTAACAGTTTCTTGATCGGAAGTGAGAATAACTCCAAGAGAGCGAGGGCCTGACATAACCATTAGGTCAGGTTGAAGTGCCTTGACAGTCTTGGGTATTTCAACTTTATCATCAAATAGATCATCATAAATCGGTGGCTTTGAAATATCAACTACGATAGAGTCATGATCTTAATCAAATATGGGAGTAAATGGATAATGACAGCCACGATAAAAAAAAAAATAGGATTATTTCATTAGCATCCTCATGATCTAATAAATCAAACAGAGGGGTAGATGAAAAGAGAACAAACTCATCCTCTATGCTTCTGGAAAGGACAGATGAAAGATCAAGTGGATTTTCAATGAATAACATATCCTCTCCATTGTTGAATGATGGACCAACATCCGATGTGTCCTATGAGTGATCAACAATGGGTGCATCCGTGAATGGAGATACACATGCAAGATCATAGATGGAAAGTTCACCTTAGATGCCAGGAAATAACAGAGGAGGCTCGGATGGAAGGGAGTCATTCTTCACCGAGTGTTGATGCTCAAGCTCCCACTTATACTCTTCCTGAATGACAATGCATATTGGTTGTGCAACACCAACTCTGCCAATTGCTCGTTCCTCATTCAAAACAAGTGTAGAGTTCAGAATGGAAGAACACAAGACAATATCATCTAGAGGAACAACCAAGTGTTAAGACGAAGGTTATGGAACAAAATCCATATGACAACTCATTGGACTCACAACCAGTTCTGCGCAACAATTAAGTGAAGTGATGTTGTGAGGATGTGAAAGCTGAACAGGTTTGAGCATGATCCTCAACATCACTCTGTAGTGGTGGAGCTATTTGATGAGGGGATGGTGGATAGTGACTCATGACATTGATCGCATCCGTCTAAGATTGCGTAGCTCCATCACTAAAGAATTTTGAGTGAGGCTTGATTTCAAACTTATTCTTCAGACAAGTAGTTTTATTAACACAATACTTGAATCGGTCCCAAATATAGAGAAATTTCATCTGGATCCTCAGAGCTTGAAACTGCAAGTCACAGAAGCGCTGCCAAAAATCCATATTCGATTCATGCAAAGCCTTCTATTGTTGTAATAGTTTTTGGTCAAGATGGTCTAGATCAAAATGATAGAAAGTGTCTTCAATGATATCATAGAAGTGCTCAAGTGAGTGCATGCTATCAGCCAGCAGGCTACATAACCATCGAAGTGGAGATTAATGGTGTGTATGCAAGCAACAAGCTGGCATGTTCATTAGAACACCCATCTTCTTCATGAAACATGGAAAGAAGGTCATGTAAGAACTTAGGCCATGCCACTTTTTGTTCACCATCATACGTGTAAGTGGACAAGTGATTGAAAAACTACCTTGTGATGGTGACATCTTCATGGTTCGAAAAACATCGTGGAGAGAGAAGAGTGCAAGAATCCATGATAGATATGCAAAGATTCAAAACTAGATGAGAGGACACATCCTGCCATCTAGCCATCCTTCTAGCACCCAAAATGTTGACGGTGTTGGACCCACCAACATGTCAGGGGATCTCCCCAGTAAGAAGTCCCAATTACACCTCATACCGTTTGGTGTAGGAGTCCTAGCAGTGGGTCGTACGGTAACGCCTTGACCAAAATTTCACACAGAGGCAAGTGAGATAACTCTATTGATAGGAAGGGTGTGACAACTGTAGTAAGACAAGGAAGGTGCATGAGAGGTTCTAACACACTAAGGGTGAGGTGAGTGCACCCCTTGGAAACCTGCAATAGTATTCGGATTATAAGGGAACACATGAGCAAAGATGCATCACAAACTGGAAAGCAAGTTAGCGAGAAATCCAAAGTGATGGTTAAACCAACAACACATTTCAGAAATATTCATACATACTTATACAAAATAGTCCATACATGCATGCATAAGAAAAAAATACATTTATCATTTAGAGTAAACTAGATAGCATAGAATACAATACATCATATGCATGAAACGTGATGTCTCTGTTATATTAAGAAGTGTAAGTTCTAGTCATACAATACATCCATGTCCAAACACTAGTTCCAATAGTGGAACGTTATAGCCACAACCGCATGCTCCTCCAAAGAGATGTACTAGCTCTACGCAATGGAGAAGCCAAGGCTCATTACAATATTTTCCAAGCCCTCTCTACGGTAGTCTTATTAGAATCTTGGCTGACCAAAAGCCTCTATAATGAGTTATGGGTGACTATTTATAGCAACGGGTGGGGTGACCCTTGACAGTCCCCTTTATGACAGTTGATCTACCCTCATGACTCTTCATCTACTCTATGACTATTACATCCAACTATTGACACTTGACTTATACTTGACATGATGTTACATTACAATGCACATGTACTCATGTGAGACAAAATGGCTAGAGCAAGCCATGGAAGACATCACTAACACTTGGTCTGTTGTGGTAAGACCAACTCTTTCACATGCTTGTTATGGTGAAGGTGGTGAGTTGATGCCAAGCTTGGTTGTCCATGATGGTGTGGATGCACTCCATGGTGACATCTTGCTGAAGCAAACTCTTACCTCCATTTCATCTGGGTGCATTGGTATGGCTGCTCCATCCAACTCATCTGCTAGCATGCGCATGGTCTTTTTGGCTGGGGACGAATCGACAACACGTTGATGCATAGTGTCTTTGTTGTTCTTCCAGTGTGTGCTGATGGTCATGCGCATCAATGGTCAACTACATGTTCATGTCCAGTCAGAATTGCTTCTTGTATTTTCCTTGGTGAGTGTGTTGAATGGGTGGGATCACATGTGTGTGCACAATGGCATGCATGCTGTTGCATTCCCTTGCATGCGATCAAAAACACTTCTCACCTTGTCTGCTCCATGCTAGCTGCTGGGATGGATCTATAAATTGTACGGGCCCAGTTTCATCTGTGAGTGCATGTTGCACCCCCTATTCCTGTTGCAACTCATTCTCTCGTTTGTGCAGCTCACGTTCTTCCTTGAGTTGCTACTTTAGCACATGCACATCCTTCTCCATACAAATTTCTGTCTTCACATGATCTTCATGTCGCGTCGTCACCTCATCGCTTGAGTCTCCAAAGTTGCTTGCAACTTTTTTCTACCTCTTTTGTTGGGTTTGGAATCCCCCCAAGGCATGTTTTGGGTCTTAACGCCTAAGTTTTGATCAAGTCCATTGTAAAGACTCTATGATTTGTAGGCGCGGAGTACAAAGTCATAATAGAGTCACAAGGTTTCCCGCCCTTGGTTTTGTAATGTAATGTCGGTTTGAGAGATCTACTCATGGTCCGCATACCATGGGATTGTATAAATAGAGTGAGACTCTAAGAGCAAAAAGCAGTTAATCTGATAGAAGAATGACGAGTCTAAGGAAGTGATTAAGTCAAAGTGTAAGTTGTGTCTTTGGGTCATAGAGTAGGAGAAGGCTCTGCAACTAAGTGTGCAAAGCCCAAGTAGTCCACAACTGAGTGCGTGGACCCCTCCAACTAAGTGCGTAGGGTAGGTTGAGTCTGTAACCATGGGAAGAATTAATAAAAGAGAAGTTATACCTTATTTCTGTGTATCTTTTTCTATTTTATGTATTATTGGGTATGAATTGCAAGTTTAATGTTTATTTTCTACGTAAACTCATATGAATGTGTTGTACAAATAAATATAACATAAGGCATCCATTTACGTGAAGATAACTAACTGGTGTAAGAAGGTAAGTAAGATCTCAGGTGTGACTTAGGAAAATAGTGTAGAGCACTGCTCTAGTAGTGCGGAAGCCCCACAGCCCCTGGTTAGGTTTGTGCAAAGGCAAATATATCAGGGAGTGAAGGCCAGGGAAGTGCGTGAAGTAACCTACGTGCAGGGACTAACAGTTGGACCGAGACAATGCCTCAGACATCTCAAGGGTGTAGAAACCTGGTTCCAACACCCCCCATACTACTTCAGGTGACACCTCAGTCCGCACTTTATAGATTGTTGCCGAAAGGGCCAGTAGTATAGGGATTTGATTGGCTAATTAAATCCAAACCTGAGTCAGGGTCCAGCAAGCCAATAAATGGTTTAGTTTTCGGGACCAGGATCTACATAGAGATGTCTGATTTTGTATCACTGAAATCAAACTAAGAAAGAAATTGAAGATTGGTTGGAAAGGAAGATTCACGAGTTGATGGTTCATGAGAACAAGAATCTGAGACTATCAAAAGAAGAGTGGTTAGACTACTACTTATACATAGAGATCCACAAAAATTTCTTCTCATATTTCGCTACCTACTAATTTATGTGAGTGGATCTCGAAGCTAGCAGATAGCCAAGGAAGGCGCAAGCTCGACAAACCTATTGTTTGGAACCCATAATTGGTATGCAAATTAGAAGCATCGAAGGATAAGATCGCACACATTGTTGATCATTGGCTCGATCAAATTATAGGAGGATTCATTACTGAATTCGAGGTAGATACTTCAATCAGCTACAACGAGGCAGAGCGATGTTTCATCAAAGGACCGTGAGGTAACTACGTTAAGTCTTTAAACACTTGGATTAAAATGCTACTATGTGAAAAATGGGTTATGCGAATAAATTGATGTTTGGGGCTACATGAAGTGGGAGAGTTTACAAAAACAAAGGTAGTGCAAAACTAGAAACTAGCCCCTTGATTTCACCTCCGCGAAGGGATGGGGAAGAGCTCACAAAGGTCTCACCAAGAAGTGTGATCAATTTGATAAGGTAGAGGATTCTGCACATACCACCCCCACCCACACCACCATTAGTTTCACCGTCTACACCCCCATCTTCGTCCATATCACCTCTGCCACCACCGCGAGTTAATATGGCAAGCGCGATAAAGCTGCCGGTGTTCAAGGGAGTAGGAAATGAAGATCCCGACCAATTTTGGTTCGTGATAAAAGCGGTATGGGAAGTGCAGGGAGTCACGGATGACAATATAAAGAAAGCAACATTGGTCAGTGCTCTGCATGATCGCACACTGACCTAGTACATTAAGCATTCCAATGACAATCCGAATGTGGGGATCACGGATATCAAAACTGCGTTGAACAGATAATTTAGCAGGCTGAAGTTAGAGGTGCAGTCGATCATAAGGTTCAAGGAGATCATGATGCTACCAGGTGAGACCCCTTGGGAATTGGATCAGAGACTGAAGTGCATAATTTGCGAAGTTAACGTGATGTTGACAGATGGACAACACCATGAATGGTTTATATATTTGTTAATGCTGCATATAAGGAACATGATGCCACAACAATGACTAACAACTCAGGTAGAAGCCATATAGATTGCGATGAGATTGCACGAAACCTTGATACAGGATCCCAAACTGGGAGTTCAGCGGATTCACACATAGTTGAAAACCTTGTGCCTTCAGATGCAGAGTCTGAAACAAGACAAGACAGCTCGCCCAGAAGTGCATGATGAGGTATGGTGCATAAAGTGGAAGGGTCAGGGACATGACAAGGACCACTCCCTAGTGTTTGCAAATTACCTTGCGAGAGGGGGCCCAATGCCATTAAGACTGGAGGCACAAGAAAGACCTAGCGCAATGCCTACATTGTGGTGTGTGATTTGTCAAATAGGAGGAAAGCATGTTATGGATAACTGCCATCTATTGCAGAAGTACACGTGGAATTCACAACAATTGTTTTGTAATTTTTGTAGATCAGTGGGACATGATGAGTGCACCTGTAGAAGTTGTGAGCTGATGAAGGATAGGACTCCTACCTACAGAGTTCAGGCTCAAATGTGGCCCCTTGACCAAAACACAGGGATGGCGTGAAACGAATTTCAGGGGCACGAATGAGGCCAAGGTGGAAGAGGATTTGGAAGAGGTCATAAACAGATGATATGTTACAATTACAGAGGGCCAAGACATTATACCCGTGATTGTATGAATCTTATGTGTCCCTCATGATGGTATTGTACATTATTTGATCATGATATGGAGGATTGTCCCACACTAATAGCATGGCTATGCGATAAAGGAGCACTCCAACCTCCCCTGACATAGGACTTGCAAATGATGAGGTCTGAGCTGCGTGAGGAAGACCCTAATGTGAATATTATGCTCTGAAGTGGAATTATGACAAGGGATGACAAAGGTAAGCAACTTGAAGAGAGTAGTTGGGTCCGCAAGGCTCTGATGAAAGAACCAGAGTTTGATTTGGAGTGTGCTAAGGAAACCTTCATGGAAACCAGGAAGAGCTTCGTTGATGCCTCCACTTCAGGAAGCAAAGATATACTAGAGCCAGAAATGGACCCATCGATGCTCACAACATTCCTGGAAACATGCATGAAGCTGTTGTGTGATAGCAAGGTTGTAAAGGGGTTGTAGAAACTCATAAATATATGTGTTAGGACCACGTTAGGAGAACTACATGTAGTTTGGAAGATCGGAAAGCACGCGATGAGGACATGAAGGGAGATGAGATTGACTGCACAGGTTGGAGAATGTGAGATGGACCAAGTGATTCTGGACCTAGGAACATACATAAATGTTCTACTGAAGTAGACATGGGAGCGCATTGGGAGGGCTATGCTGCAATGGTCTCCTATCCAGCTGCGAATAGAAAACCAGCAAGAGATCCTACCTATGGGAAGATTGCAGGGAATCACAATAGATATCGAAGGAGCAAGCGCGTTAGTAGATTTCGAAGTGATATAGATTATTGATGACAACAATCCCTACCCTACACTATTAGGGATAGATTGGGCCACTGACATGAATAGGGTGATAAATATAAAGAAGCGCAAGATGATTTTTGAGAAGAAGTCTCTGCACATAGTTGTACCCTTGGACCTTGCAGAAGGATCATGCTACATGGAGCCAATGTGTGACTATGAAAGTGACGATGACTTGGATTGCATCTACAAGATAACCACATGAGAGCAAGGCTGGGTAAATCCAACTACGGATGGATGAATATCATGGGAGTGCGAAAGCTCCTGCACATCGGATTCTGACGAGGAGATAGAACGATGCAGAACCAGTTACACAAGGTAACCACGCTTAATTATAACATGATGACAAGATCATTGCGCTGCATATCGACAAAGGTAATGGATCTGCCTACGTATTATGGGTTGAGTGAGGTAGATGACTTCTTGAACAGATTCGAAAGGGAGGTGTCAGAAAAACAATGTTTCAAATCTTTGAAATGGGTACTGCACGCTAAGCCCATGAGGTGGTGGGGTATGTACCAAGGAAGCTTTGAGGACTGACACAAATGTAGGAGGATGATGTGCATATGGTTTGGGGAGCCCTAGATGCAACTGAAAGAAAAATATGACAGATAGGATGATTCGCGTGCACACCTCGCCAAGTGGACAAAGGTCTATGGGGAAGAGTTGCAACCTGAGTAGGTGCACCTGTTCTGTCATACCCTAGATGTTATACCCATGAACTGGTATATAGAGACGGAGCTTCGCCATGGGATGAGTAAATGGGTTATCTTGCGTGAAGGGTTCCTGTTAACCTTCACATTTGAGGATCATTGGTGGGATGTTGTTGATGTTGCACTACAAGTGGTAAAAACAACTATCTTTAAAATACCCCAGGAGCCAATAGAAGTGATTCATCTTGAATGAGAAATCCAGCTGAGTTGCGCACTAGAGTGTTACAACATGAATAGTGAAGAAGATGATGAAGATCCATGAAAATTTAACATTCTAGAAACTGGAGGCTATCGCAAGGTTCAAGGGCCATTGATTAAAGACCCTGACATAACCGCATCGGTAAAGACAAAGCAGGTGAACATTGGTACGAAAGCCAAACCTAAGTATGCAACGCTCGGTGACTACTGGGATGACGCGATGGTGGATAAGGTCATTGAGTTACTCCACGAGTACCAAGACTTTTTCTCGATCAAGATCACGGATTTAAAGGGAATTGTTGGTGATTTAGGGATGATGAAGATCACCTTAAAACTTGACGTGAAGCAAATTAAGCAGAGGAATTACCACTTGAATCCGGAGTACAACGAAAAGGTCCACGTAGAATTAGACAAAATGCTCACAGCTGGAATCATTGAGCCAGTGGAAGAATCTGACTAGGTAAGCCCTATGGTCATGCAGGAAAAGAAGTAGAAGGGTGAGATAACAATATGTGTGGACCTCAAAAAGTTGAATGATGCATGTGTGCATGACCCATTCCCAACTCCATTCACAAATGAAGTTCTGGAAAATGTTGGGTGTCAAGAAGAATATTCTTTTGCTTAAGGATTCTCATGGTACCACCAAATCAAAATCGCGCTAGAAGGTAGAAGTAAGACGACCTTTGCGACTGAATGGGGATGATTTCAATACACCATTTGCTGTTTGGGTTGAAGAATGCGTCGACCATCTTTTCAAGCATAGTTGTTGCAACATTCAAAGCATATATCCACAAGTTCCTGGAGGTTTATCTAGATGATTGGACTTTATTTGGATTGGTTAAGCACCATGTAGCGAGCTTACGCTTGATGTTGGATACCTAGAAATGAAACCAAACCACGCTGAACCTCAAGAAGTGTACATTCCTCATTCCCTTTGGGAACCTGTTGGGACATGTGGTTTGCAAAGAGGAACTAATGGTAGACCCCGCAAAGATTGCAGTGATTGTAAAGTGTCAAACAACTGTGTGCTACCGTAGGACATACGGGTTACTACACGAAGTTCATCAAAATCTATGCCCAAATCATCACGCCAATGGAGAAACTATTGAAAAAGTATGTCACATTCTGCTGGAATGTTGATTGCATGAAGAGCTTGGATGTACTAAAAGAGAAATTATCCTTTGCGCAAATCCTGGTCTTCCCAAAATGGGATGTGGAGTTTCATGTCCATGTAGACACATCGTGTATAGTGCTGGGAGTGGTACTAACACAGGAGGGTGAAGAGGGCTTGGATCAGCTTATCACGTTCGCGAGCCACAGGTTGTCTAAAACCGAAAAGTACTATTCCACAACTGAACATGAGGGATTGGCTATGGTGTATGCGCTCCAAAAATATCAACACTCTTTTCTAAGAGGACACTTCAAGATGTATATAGATCACTACACACTGAAATACTTGGTCAATAAGCATGTGTTGGGTGGGCATATGCAAGTGGCTCTTATCATTCCAAGAATATGATTTTGAGGTCGTTTTGAAGCATGGATGCCTAAATGCGGGACTTGATCACTTGTCACATAATGACGGGAGAGGAACTTACTAGTTTGGAAGAAGGATTACCTGACACACATCTCTTTGCTATGCACATAGCAGATGGACACTTTGAAGATATAATCCACTTTTTGACGACGAGAACTGCACCGAAAGA
>APFE030530013.1:1167-27359 GCA_000404065.3 Pinus taeda
ATTTTGAAATTTAATTCTAATACGAGTATAAACTCGATGATCTTTGAGGGTCTTTTAATCTTCAACCATAATATAATTAGTGTTGCAAAGGTGATAGACTTTTAAATTGTGCCAACACTGCATTAGTAATAATCATGACTTCACACAATATTTCATGATATTTACTATATCATATTATAATTAGATGGATTAATAATAGTAACATATGCATCATTATTTTCATAAAATAACCTTAACAAACTTATTTTTTACTATAAACCATAAAAAAATATTAAAATAGATAATGTAAGGAATCCAAGATTAAAATGTGAAAGATTTTTTTTAGCAATTTTATATAAATTTGTTTTATAAAGTTTATCATGCTAATTTTTACACAAAAATGGTGAATATATACATTAAAATTAGTGAATTAAGTGACTTTCTAATTCCTCATTTTGAAAAAACTTAATCTAGTTGAAGTTCTAAATTCTAGATCCACTGAATACTTCCATATTTAATGAAATATGTGTTTGTAGGTGAATTTTTATTCACAATACCAATCTCCTATAGAATCAATAGTTCCCTAAGAAATCCTAGGAGGTTTCTTGTCAAATAAAGATTCATGCACAAAAATCATGACATTTTGACAAATGGTGTAAAAATGTTGAAAACAGTTCTCTTCCCAAAGCTGATTGTGATAGATATGGATGGGTGGGCTCAACAAGTGTTCATTTCCAACCCAAAGATGGAAAATTTGTGGGCCGACATATGGCATCCATAATAAAAGCATACATTTAGAGTGGAGGATTGGGACTAGATGCTTTGGATTCTTGAAATGTCTTGGCATGTTAGGTTATGTTATTTGATGTCATTTCATCCCAATTAAAGCTAAAATTTGTTGGAAAACTTTGAGAACTACCAAGAAGGTGGGTGAATCAGAAGTGTGATATATATAACTATTTTTCACCAATATTTCTTCTCTACTGAATCATGCACTATTAACCAGTAGCATATCATAACATCACATGAATATAAACAATATAAGAATATAAATCATAAACCATGAGAGAAACATAAAAAATATACTAGGCACACAATCACATCATCACACATGAGACAAAAGATTTTTTATGGAAACGCTTCTGGGAGAAAGCTACCCTTTTTGTTGTTGCTCTGCTTTGAATTTCTATTATGTTAAGAAATTGGTCTATTACATAGCTTGCTAACTTCCATCAACATGGAGACTCAACCTCATGTACAATCTGCCAGCGATGATTGGCCAGGAGACTCGATACTACTAATCAGCTCAAAAGACTTTGTTCTCTATGGATATACATACTACCATCCACTGAACGCCACCATGATCAATGATTCTTTCCCAACACTGATTGGACTACCCAACTACCATTTAATGAGAAAATTTTCCTTTTGTTGAAGCTTCGATATCATTTCTCCTCTCTCATGAAGTCATTACTCCTCTACCATTATGCAAACCTCCTTTCATCTATTTTCAAATTGGATCCCAATACTTTCTACTCAACTCAATTTAACTCTGGAATATGATCTCTAGAAGCAAGATATCATCATCAAATCAAATATAAATGCCACAAACATATGTTCTCTCTAAACTAGCAAAATACTGGCCACAATAAAACTAAATAAAATCATACCCTCACAACAATAAAATGATGCACAATACAAATAACATCATAAGACACTATAGCTATGTGCCAAATGCATCAAAAGGTCTTGCAAAAAACAAGTGTGAGAGGATGACCAACATATACTCCAACAACCTAAAAAACCTTCTCCAAACAATCTCTACTCCAACAACTTCAATTTTGATCTCTTTTGCAACATGCTTCAAATTTTCTCATTATGAAGCAATTTACACTCGTAGACTGAAACATCTACACCATCCAATAGGTCTGAATCATAATCACTCTATGCCACCTTCTCTTACACACATACACATTCCTTCTACTCACAAAAAATAGGCATAAAGCTCATAAGGCAAGAATATAAAACCTATAGGGTGAAACTGAGCTTGGGACAAGGATCAAAGGTGCACAAACTGGACCAAATTAATCCACTAAAGCCACTACTTGTGAAATAAATGCATTCACGTCGTTAGAGGACCTTTTAAAACCATTTTCAATCTTTTCAAACAATTCTAGAAGCCTCCTAGGATTTTCCAAGTTAATTTACTCCTGATCAGTGTGAGGAATGTGAAGGAACTCTCGTCAAATCCTTCAGTCACACCCATAACATAGGCTAAAATTGACTAGGACCTACACTCACTCCCATAGGCCTGTATTCAAGTGACTGGAGCCTTTTAGCTACTCACATAGGCTTAAATCCATGTGACTAGGGCTAAGGATGAAGAAAAATGTCATACCTTCAGTTCAAGACCTTTGCCACCAGTTGGATCACCTTCTCCAGCATGTTTACAAGCCTCCAAACCTTTGACATGGCCTCTGACACATCTGCAAGTAGATAAAACATGTATCCCAAATGTCACTGCCAAGTTGACATACAAGCGCCAACAAACAATGTTGGCACGAGTGCTAACAAGTCTTCCACTCTCCATCAATCATTTCCACAAGCTACAACACCTATAATAGGCTTGCAAAAACTTCTATAGCACCATAATCAATGTAACACTCTCCTCTGACATCTACCCAAGCCACTGGCTAGCTAAGGTAAACATGTGATGAGAGGCCACTATGATATGATTCAACCTCCTAAGTCACATTAAGGAAGTTGAACTGATAGAAAGACACATTATAGACATCCAACATCATCAAAAAAACACTTAGGGACAAGTCAGCCACTCAGACAACCTCTCCCTAGGTCCCACTATTGTTTTATGTCTCTTGGGCCATAGTTTCTCTCATGCTATGGGAAAGGGAGCAGCCAACAACCTAAAGCCACTCTCACAAGCTTGCCTGCTAGTGACTATGGACCAGAATTATCAGTGTTGTGCCAGTGACCATGGGATTTAAACCATTTTTTTAGGCTTAGAGCCTAGGTCACTCCCCAGAATTGATCCATCTCTTCAAACCAGTAAGATAACATGTAAATGATAGTACTAAAGAAAATAATTGTTCAATATCTTGATTGGACCCGTACTAGCCATGATAGGCATTTTGTCAAACATATTGCAAATGTGTAATCTATAGGTGTAACTCATAGTTCTAAGCATAGGGGTCTCATACTTAGTTGAGAATTTATAAGAACCATTTATGCCTAAATGCATCAATTTCCATTCCATCCATTAGGTCATATATACATTGATCATTCAATTATAAGTAAAAAAATGATGAGAGCCACACATGGTTGCGATCTTAAAATACGTACATAACCAACATAATAGGAAGAGAAAATACTCATGAAAGTACAATCATATAGACCACGTATAATCCATCAAAATTCTCATATAAATACAAGGATAAATAACCTTTCAATAATGATGCTAAATCCAAACTCGAGATGGGACTTCCATGTTCCACTTGACCTTAGAATGGTTGAGCCAAATCTCTCTTTATCCATTCACCCTCGTGCCATATTCCAAGCATGAATGTGGGATCTCATAAAACACATCGATCAAAACTCATACAGGGCTTCCAGAGGCCATCCACCTCAACCCTTCAAACAATGATTCCACCTCACTGTTGGACATCACCAAACCATCATGAAATCAGTCTCTATCTAAGCCATCTAGGGCTCTAGAGCATTTGTCAAACCAAGGCTTCAGGAATTGTAACTCAACCCATAGATTTTACCAGGCTCCAAAGTGTTTATCCAACCAAGGCTCCAGGACTAGTAACTCAACCCACCAAGGGCTCCAGATTAGTTGTCCAACCAAGTCTCCAAGACTAGTAACTCAACCCAAGATGATACAGGGATATACAACGTTTGTCCCCAAGGCTCCAAGACTAGTAACTCAACCCAAGCTAAGGAACATGAGAACCAATAACAAACAAACACTCCAAGTAAACCCATAATCATCATGACTATCCAGGAAATGGAAAGCCTAGGCAATCCACTATCAATCTAGGCAATCCTCCATGCTAATGACATATCACAACAAGAAACCGCATGCATGTGTCATGCATGCCAAAACTAGTAAAGAAATCATACATGCAACTCGGTACTTGCAAGCAAATATGATGTAGATGTTGATCATGATGCCTCCTTGCACTTTCCTACTTTTCCTTTGCCTTCTTACTCCAAGAATCAAAGTATGCCACACCCTCCAAGAGTGCTCCATGAAAAATATAAGTATCCAAGAGTATGAGAGAGAGAGAGAATAATGAGAGAGAACTCCAACACTGAACTAACAAAAGGTTACCAAATTAGCCTAAGAATCCCTTTTATGGATGAGGCCTCTATTTTATTCATTTTCTATTTTTTCCTTCATTTTACTCCTCACATGCAACCTATGAACTTTCACCTCCTTTTTCTCCTAATTCCTATTATTTTCATAAATAATTGTGCCAAAAATGCCATTTTTCCTTTCAAAAGCCTTAGTCGTTGCTTTTTCCAATTTCCTTAGCCATAAACAATAAAAAGTGATCCCCATCACTAGGATTTTTCCCAACATTCAACTTGGAATAAGTGTCCCATCGAATGTGGTTATTGTTTTTAACTTTTATTACATGGAATTTTCACCAAGATTGTTATAGAACCCTCTCCCTTGGGGGACACTATCCTTGATGCTCAATCAAACATATACCTCAACAACTTGCTGAAATAAGACATACTGCTCATGTAGCTTTATAACATAACTCGATGCAATATTTAAAATGAAATATCTACTCAAGAGAAAAGAATCATGTCAACATGACAACATACCGCATAGTGGAGCTTTATAACACAACTCGTTACTTTTTTTATAATGATCATCCTCTTGAGTGCCAACTCATATAACATCATAACATATTGATAACATAACCACATGATAGCATAATAACATGGCACCCATACTGCATAGTGGATATTTATAACACAACTTGTTATGGTATTTAAATCCATACACGGGTGTACATATATCAACATTATCAAAATATAGATACCAAAACATATGCCAAATCATATACGAAAGATTATATCAAAACATATCCTAAACACCATGTCTAAGAATATATCAAAAGATCATATAGCATATATAAAACCATCATAAAGCATATATCAAGCACCATAAAGCAAATGCCCAACCATCATAAAGCATATACCAAACCACCGTAAAGAAAATACCAAAGCACCATATCAGGCTACTTTGCCTCAACCAGAAAACAAGGAAGGGTACATGGACCACATCTGATCTGCCATCTCCCATGTAGATTCATTCAGCCCAAAGTGCTTCCATTAGACTTTAAATTTCTCTATTGCTTTGTTCTGGAACATGAGCATATTTTTCTGCAATATACACTAAGGGTCTGGTTGAAATTCTCCATCTAGTTCCACCTGTGATACAGACGAGTCAGTTACATGATCAACATATTGAGCATACTTATTAATCAATGAGACATGGAAAAAATCATAGACTTTCATTGTCAGAGGCATTGCAAGTCATTGGGCTACTAGTCCAATCCTCTTAATAATTTTGAAGGTTCCACAAAACCATGTTTCCATCTTGGCACATGATCCAATCCGCAAGGAGCTCTTCTTCGGTTTGATACACAAGTACAATTGTTCCCCAACTTGGAACTCCTTGAACAACACATTCCTATATGCATAAATCTTCTGCATATCTTGTGTTTCCTTGAGATTTTTCTTAATCACCTGCATTTCATGTTCCATGTCCACTAACATATCTGCTCCAGTCTATATCCTACTAACTAGATCACTCCAACTGATGGGAGTGTCAAAACTACACCCATACAATGCCTCAAAAGGACTCATCCTCAACGATTTATTATAACCATTGTTTTATGTGAAGTCCACAAAAGGGAGATACTATTCCCACTTCTGATGATGATGCATCACATACAACCTCAACATATCCTCTAATATCTTGTTGACCCTCTCTATTTGTCCATCTGTCTATGGATGATAAGTTATGCTGAAGGCCAACTCTCTCACCAAACCTACAAATAAATCCTTCCAGGTCTTGGAAGTGAACTTTGCATCCCTGTCTAACAAAATCTTATTCAGGACACCATGTAGTCTAACCACATCTCTAATGAATACCTATGCCACATCACTAGCCGAGAATGTAGACTTCACTGAAATGAAGTGTGCAACCTTTGTCAACCTGTCCACAATGACCATGATGGAATCATGCTACTGCACTGTCTTTGGTAACCTTGTCATGAATTCCATGGAAATGACCTCCCATTTCCATTTCAGAATCGTGATTGGTTGTAGCAATCCACCTGGATGTTTACACTGCATTCACTCACTAACAATAAAAGCATCTAGCCACAAAATTTATTACATCCCTCTTCAGATTTTACCAATAGTAAAATATCTTCATTATTGTCAGTGTCTTCTGGTAACCTAGGCAACCTGAATATGGTTTCACATAAAAATCCCTCAAGATCACCTTCTTGACATCACTACCATCTGACACATACATCTTGTCTCAAACCTTAGCCAATCTATCACCTACAAGACAATTGTCCAAGTATTGTGCACCTGAACTTGTACCTGTACCACTACTTGTACCTATACCATCACCTATACCTATACCACTACCTATACCTGTACCTGTACTCTGATGCAACCTATCCACAATCTCCATATATATGACATCCTATTGTCCTGCCCGTAAGATCTTGTCCTATAAATCTGTCCCATAAGAGCTAATAGTTGCTAAGTGATTTACCTATACCTGCTTGCTAAGAGATCTACCACTATGTTCTCCTTTCCTTTGATTTATCTAATCTCAAAGTCGAACTTGTTCATCATGGCCAACCACCGAGCCTGCCTACCATTCAAATTTGGTTGGTCAAATAGATACCACAAACCACTGTGGTCACTCATCAATCTGAACCTCCTACCCAGAAGATAGTGTCTCCGCATATTCAGTGCATGTATAATTGCTAGCAAATCAAGATCATGCATGGGATAGTTTTGCTCGTGCTCATTTAGTTTCCATGACTCGTAGCATACTACCTGTCCATCCCACCTAAGGGCTCCACCAAGTCCTCTCTTGCCATGGAAAAGTTTAGGGGTGAATTTTCGCTGCTGGGTGAAATTAAGAGGTTTTATATTTATATTGGGCGAATATTTTGTATCACAGTACATTGTTACAAATCGCCTCAAATTTTTAAAAGATTAGGTATGGAGGTTAGCCCACCTTATTTTAAGGGAGAGAGTAAAAAAAATAAATTTAGCCCTTGAAATTAGGAGCTAAAACCTTCCATTCACCCTAATTTTCAAGAATACTTATTATTAGCATTACCTCTCTAGTATGGCTTAGTCTCAGTTCGATGTTTCCATTGTTCGTAGAAATTCTTTAGCTTCTGAATGGCCTCCTCCAAAGGTCTAGGATAATTGAACTCAATCCTGTCCTTGAATGCAACCAATAACCCACTAATGAACCTATGAATCTTAGCCTTCTCCTCCTTGTCGTAAGGCACATACATCAATAATTCCAAGAACTTGTGTACTCATCATCTATCATAGAACCCATTTTTAGTTCATAGAATTCTTTTGACTTGTCATCAAAGTACCACTCCAACAAGTACTTTTTCTTGAATAGTCACTCAAATTCACTCCAAGTTAGATCTTCCTCATTTATGTCCCTGACATTCTTCACATCTTCCCACTAGATGTATGCTTTACCTTTAAGACTAAAATTGGCCACTTTGGCTTTCATGTTCTCTGAGTAGTCATGCAACATGAAGAACTTATTCATACCAAGTAACCAAGCCTATGCATCATTTGATCTCTTTACCTCTCCATCAAAATTAGGTGGCTTTGCTTTCTTAAATTCATTTGGCAAGTATCTTCTATCACTCCTCTTGTAAGGATGATACCAATGACAATCATAGTGCCTATCTGAGTCAGAACTAGTATCATACCTATGTATTTCCCTTCTTCTCTCTAGAGTGTCCAACAATATTCCATCTTCGATTGTGTCCTCTCTATCTGATCGGTGAATTCCATGCGACCTACTACCATATGCCCCATTATTTTTGTTCTCCTACTCATGACTGATTTGAAGTGACCCCTGTCGCTGCAAATCTGACAAGATCTGAAGTATGATTTCATTTACCTATGACTGTATGATTATGTCATTTATGCCTTACAACTCCTTATCTCCTCCTTTAAGCTTCTCAGTGTCACTGCCAAATCGGAAGAGTTCCCAACAAAATACTCCATGTTATATTCATAGGGAGAGTCTCTGTAGTCAACCATCTTGCTAGCCATTTAATGTTTCTTCCTGAAAGGTATATCATTTCAGCTAAACCAAATCACAATAAACCAATGTACCTTAGTATATCTTGGAGAGGATGCCTTGTCTGCAAGATCAACAAATCTGCATGATACATGTATAACATAATCATAACAATATATAAAAATAGCACATAATAATATAACCATGCAACTGTCATTCTAGCTAGGGTCCAGTCATCAATGCATGACCTTAACACAACACACACTACAACTTCATGCATGGCAACATCCACTACATCATGGTACACTTGATCACATGAAAACATGAAAATGCATAAGCATTACATAACCATACATACCATGAACTTATGCATGACGAGCTAAATTGTACCATTGTACATGGACCATGTACAACCATAATGTAGACAATATACTAGCCTACATGCAGATAACACTCAAGCACGAGTATGGGTGACCTTCAAACATAAATCATATAATCAAGAATAAATTAACAACACTCGTAACAACATGTATCATCATGTAACCCAACACACAAGAATGATAAATATGACCAAATCATAAAATAATGTAACCAAGCAAACCAAATGATACATGTAAGCGATATATAACAACATATGACCAGTCCTACACTCACAACAATGCATTTGACAAAAGCACACTAAGTTCTACATGCTGATGTCATTGAAAAATGATTAACTTCATACAAACAAAACAAGCATATGGAATGCAAGTGTGAGAGACACACATACAACTCACATGTGTGCATGAACAACACATATCCCATCCAGTCTGAGGGGTGAACCATGCTCTAATGCCACTCTATAATACTCCCCTCCCACATCTACCCAAAAAACTGTCCAACTAGGGTAAACATGTGACAAGAGGCCACTATGATATGATTCAACCTCCTTAGTCACATTAAGGAAAAGGAACTAATGGAAACACACCTTATAGACATCCAACATCATCAACAAAACCCTCAGAGGAGAAGTCAGCCACTCAGATAACCTGTCCTTGGGTCCCACTATTGTTTTAGGTATCTTGGGCCATAGTTGCGATGATTTTATGGGAAAGGGAGCGAAAAACAACCTAAATTCACTCTCATAGGCCTTCCTGCTAGTGACTATGGCCCAAAATGGTCAACTTTTCCCCATAAACCCCTGGATTTAAGCCACTTTTTCAAGCTTAGAGCCCAGGTCACCGCCCAGAATTGATTCATCTCTTCAAATCAGTAAGATAACATGGAAATGACAGTAATAAAGAAAATACTTATTCAAGATCTTGACTATACCCTTACTAGCCATGATAGACATTTTGTCAAACATATTGCAAATGTGTAATCTACAGGTGTAATTCCCAGTTCTGAGCATAGGGGTCTCATACTTAGCTGAGAATTGCTAAGAACCATTGATGCCTCAATGCATCAACTGTCATTCCATCCATTAGGTCATATATACATTGATCATTCAATTATAAGTAAAAAAATGATGAGAGCCAAACATGGTTGTGGTCATAAAACACATACATAACCAACATAATAGCAGCAAAAAATACTCGTGAAAGTATAGTCATATAGACCACATATAATCCATCAAAATGCTCAGAGAAATACAAGGAGAAATAACCTTTCATTAATGATGCAAAATCCAAACCCTGGATGGGACTTCCATGTTCCACCCGACCATAGAATGGTTGAGCCAAATCTCTCTTTAGCCATTCACCCCCGTGCCATATTCCAAGCATGTATGTGGGATCTCATAAAACATATAAATAAAAAATGATCCAGGGCTTCTAGAGGCCATCCACCTCATCCCATCAAACAATGGTTCAACCTCACAGTGGGACATCAACAAACCATCATCACATCAATTTCTATCCCAGCCATCCAGGGCTCTAGAGCATTTGTCAAACCAAGGCTCCAGGACTAGTAACTCAACCCACAACTTTTACCAGGCTCTAGAATGTTTTTCCAACCAAGTCTTTAGGACTAGTAACTCAACCCACCAAGGCCTCCAAAGTGTTTGTCCAACCAAGGCTCCAGGACTAGTAACTCAACCCAAATTGATATAGGGCTTTAGAGTGTTTGTCCAACCAAGGCTCCAGGACTAGTAACTCAACCCAAGCTAAGGAACATGAAAACCAATAAAAAAAAAATGCAAGTAAACCCACAATCACCATGGCTATCCAAGAAATGTCAAGGCTAAGCAATTCACTATGACAACCAAGAAACCACATGCATGTTCCATGCATGCCAAAACTAGTTAAGAAATCATACATGCAATGTAGTACCTACAAGAAAAGCTTATGTAGTGGTTGATCTTGATGTATCTTTGCACTTTTCTTCTTTTCCTTTACCTTCTTGTTCCAAGAATCCAAGTATGCCACACCCTCCAAGAGTGCTCCAAGAAAATTCTAAGTATCCAAGAGAATGAGAGAGAGAGAATAATGAGAGAGAGCTCCAACACTGAACTGACAAAAGCTTGCCAACTTATCTTAAGAAGCCTTTTTATGGATGATTCCTCTATTTTCTTCATTTTCCATTATTTTCCTTCATTTTCCTCTTCACATGCAACTTGTGACCTTTCACCTCCGTTTTCTCCTAATTCCTATTATTTTCATAAATAAATGTGCCAAAAATTCCATTTTACCTTTGCAATGCCTTAGCCATTGCCTTTTCCAATTTCCTTAGCCATAAATAATCACAAATGATCCCCATCACTAGGATTTTTCCCAACATTTAGCTTGGAATAAGTGTCCCATCATCTGTGGTTATTGTTTTTAACTGCTATTACATACAATTTTCACCAAGGTTGTTACAATCAAGCCATCACATCACTACAAAAAACCATCCTCATAATCATAGACATGAAGACCTAGTTGACAACTAAACTACTATACCATCAACCATCACCATCACATGTAGATATGCAAGACAACCTATAGCAACATCATCAACCAAACCAATTCCATCATCTGACCATCATGAGTGTGCCATCAAGTGTGCCGCCATCATAGGATCAATCATCAATCCATCACATACCAACACACATTGCATGACCGCATAAGGTTGACAACTATGCCAACACAATCATCACAATTCCTGCACAATTAGTTGCAATCATTCTACAATTAATTACATCTACACAAGCTATAGTACAAGTGGTTGACATCAATGCAAACATGAGCTAGCTGCCATCATGAACTCATGCCAACATCAACTAGTTTTTTCCATGCACACCATAATGCCAACAATCTCCCCATAGATTCCAATAATCTCCTTGTTTGGCATTGATGGAAACCATAGACAAAATCTAGACTATCATCCTTTATCTCTCCCCATTTGACATCAATGGCAAAGGGTCAACTCCAAATGATAAGGCATCTAGAACTGAAGCACAAATACTTGAGTAATACATCTCTACATGGCTAAAATATAATGCATATCAAGGATCATCCATGCTTCCAATCATCATCCTCTATCTCTCCACATATAGGAAGCAATAATCAACAAATATACCAATCATCATCCAGAGCAAAATACCAACCAATCAACCTTTAGCAACAAGAAGAAATATGCCAACATAAGGCAACCATAAGAAACATAATCATAATAGAAAGTATGAGAAACATATAACATGGTAACAGACACATGAGACAACCACACAAAATCTCCCCCATAACTACATAGGAACAACTACCAAAATATCTCATCACATGAGGCCAAAAACCTCAACTATCATAACATAGTATGAGGCACATCATGACACCTCCAAGTGAATCACAATTCCAACAATGTATTGTTGAAGAAAATAGGAACAAATAGATGCTCCCCCAGAGTAATGCTTCCTTTGACAAATAGAAGCATCATACAGACCAAGCCTCCAAATGACCATGACTAAAATGAAATATACATTATAAAAGCATGGTTGTAGAAATGGCATAATTCCTCATACATAACACACATATGACCATAGCATGATCTCATGACTCATGACTAAATGACCCAAAATATATACAACATAAGTACATGGCTCCACGAGAATTTTACATAGATTTTCAGTGTAATACATAGCTTCTATGATCATATCTTATGGACCATGACTCAAATACATAATACATCATGACTATTACATCATTATTATCCCATATATGTGGCTGCAGAATTGAATCATTATATTCCTCCATAACTAGCCTATCACCATGATGACTCATCATACTAAAAAATGGAATCTCAACCAATACATAATGATGATACAATATCAAGTACATGGTTGTAATAATCTTCATACAACATATCATACATGGTTGGTCCATGTCTCATGTCATCTCAATACATGGCTAGAGTAATGATTAGAATTTATGCATGGCTACACATATTTTCAACCAATTGTTAGAAGAAACCAAAAGCATATACATGGCTGAAAAAATGTTCCTTTCCACTCACGAAATTACATATAAATTTTCCACAAATACCTGAGTGAAAAACAATGAATAAAATTCTAAATATCACATGTAAATCCATACCATGCATAGCTCCCCTTGAGCTCAATATACCTCCAAATGATAGGTTGATCCTCTGGAACTGAAAGTGCATGAGGCTCAAATGAACTCATCATATGTTGTTGTAATGATCTCAAACTCATCAAGTGATCAACTGCTCCCCCTAAACTTGAGCACCTCTCATGAATTATGAAGTCCTTCATAAGTATACAAGAAATAATCATGGACTGCAAGAAGGGATTCTCTTCACTACTTGAAGAGTTGTTACTCCTTTCTCCACATGGTCTTTGGCTGCTTCTTTTCTTCCTTCATTGGTTTTATGGTAGGTCCTTTTTTCACTACTTTGGTTGATTTTGGCTTGAATAGAGGGGAAACAAACAATCTCTTTCCATATGGCCAAATCTATGGCATATACAACACTCCACATGGTCAATAGGATCAAATATTATTCTATTCATGCCAAATCGAAACCTTGCATGAAATGTGTCTCTCTGTTGGCTTGATGGGCTCTGACCCAGGTTTAGTGTTAAGCAGGCAAGAAAATCCCTACACCACTAGCCCTTTTGGCATCAATCCTCAGAGTGCAAACTGAAGTTTCAGTCGAAGCAGTATGGGGGGATGTAGGAACCAAGTTTCCACACCCTACGATGGTTGTTATGTCGGTTATATGATCTAACCTTCCTTCGCACAGATCGATAAGCCCTTTAGGGCTTATCAAAGTAATTCTCTTATTTGTTCTTGAAGCCTCCACAAAAGTCTCTGATCATCCTTCGCAAACCCTAAATAGATAGGTCACGCACTTACATGCCTCTATAATTACTCTTACTTGTGTACTTACTTAGATTCACTTAAGTATTGGTTAACTTTAACATGCATTACAGTTATCTTCGCGTAAGAATATATTCTTACTTATGTTCATATGACAAAGTAAAATACATGGTTTCGCTCATCAATATAGCATTAATTCATAACCCCAGTATTCAACATAACACAATTGAAAATTCATAAAAAAATTAAAATAACGCACATACTCTAACTACCCTGTGCACATAGCTGCAGGGTCCACGCACTCAACTGCGGACTTCTACCTTAGACCTCCGCACAGTCAATTGCAGAGTCTCTTCCTACGCTAATATTCTCCGCTCTTAGCTCTCATAGACCCATGCATGAAAACATAACAAGACTCCCTTGAACTAAACTTCACTACCTTAGACTCTTCTAAGACTCCCTTTTTCTACAATCCCATGGTCTGCGAACCAAGGGTAGATCTCATCAAGTCGATACAACTATCTAAACTAAGGGAAAAAAACCCTTTTTAATTGCTTACATCTTCATGGTTTGTGGCCACAAAATGCAAAGACTTTACATTTTTTACTACAAAATTTGGGCTTTTAACCCCAAAATTGACCTCAGGGGACCTGTTACCAATAGGCCCCTAACACAAATCTAGTGAATCACCCTCGAGTCAATCTGCTCGCATGGAGATCCTGTTGAAAAGACCTCCCAGCTCCACTTGTACCACTGCAACTTCGGTAGTGCACTGCGTTGCCGCTTCCTTCATCTATTCGACCAGTTGCTCTGTCACTGGCCCTGTGCCATCTACTTGTAGCTTCTACTACATTTCCTGTAGACTAGCCAATTTTCCTTCAATGGTGGTCATGAACACATATGCTTCGTATAGCCAAGGCTTCAATTGAACCTTCAATAATGCTTCCCTGTGCTATGCTATGTCCACCTAATCATTCAGCACCTTTGCTTCCTACAACTTTACTATCCTTTGGGTAACGACAATGGTGCATGCCATCACTTTAACCTCATCATATCACTGCTGCAGCTCCCACACCTCTATTTCCAGCCTATGCACATTGGGATCCTCCTGTAAGTTGGTGACTACTTCGAGCGACTACTTGAAGAGTGTAGTGCAATCCTTTACTGTGCTATCTATGGTTGCAATGACGTCCTTAATAGCAACCTCATGTTGCTCTCTGACTTCTGGTGGAGTCGAAGGATAGGCTTTCAGATTAAGTTGTGCAATATTAAAGTTCAGTTCAAACTGAACCTTTTCCAACTTAGTTCTCGTGTCACGCACTTCATTGATGAGCTTCCGAATTCGCACATCCACTGGCTCATATTTGGGAATTTCTAGTTCTAGGATAGACTTACATGCCTCAGCCACTACCTTGGTCATGCGCTCATTCATGTCTATGATGGCCTTAAAGAGTTAAATATCGGAGTTCTTTTGTGTAGTCATCTGAGCATTTTTCACCCTCTTCTCACTAATAATGTGTAGCATGTGCTATTAACGGACTCAAAGTTTCATGATCACACCATCCCGCAAAGTGTGAAGGGCTTCACTTGGAAGCACATCTAGATTGAGTCCAACCCCCTTGAGTGCACTGATAGTGACCTTGTCAGATTCTACTTCTGTAGTCGGTGCCCTATCTGGTAACACTATTGCCCGAGGATCTAGTGTGCGTACCATCCCTACTACTTCCAAGGTGCTAGGAGCTAAACTAGTTGACACCGCACTGCTTCATCCCACACCGGTATGTACCTATGACACCTAGACTTGTAGCTTGTGTAGACCTAACTGAATGGTGCCTAAGGCCTGTTTCTGCTACTACTTGAACTATTGTAGTAGTTATGCTATCGCATTCCTCATTGCATCACCAATGTTGTTCAAATCACCTTCAGTCAAGGTGATTGGGTTGCGGGAAGTTTCCTTATGTGCTTAATCCAAAACGGATTAGTCTCTAGGTCCACTCCTCCCTGCTCTGATTTATATTCTTCCTCCGCTAACTCCAGGGAAGGTGACTTCTGAATCCTGTTAGAGCTTCACTCCTCCTCTACTTCATGTCATCCTGTTTTCTTCGTGGCAGTGTGCTCCACCTTGGTTTTATCCTCATCCTCCTTCTTCCTTTTCTCAGCGAATTGTTCCATCTTCAGCCTGACCTCTTCCTTTTTTCGCTTCACTGTAGACTTGCTCGACCCAGCTGTCAAATCTAAAGTAGTGCACCAATATGTCAGCCAATAGTCAGGGACCACTGCGATCGCGTCATCTATGGCCAGGTATGGAAGGTCATACCACTTTTGTTCAAGATCCTTCAGCACATGCATGGAGACCCGACGGAAGTCCGCCTTGAACTCCACATATTATTTCAGTTGATCATAAACTGTCGGTGACAACCGCGGCTTGCGGTTGATGGCCATATGGATATTCATCTCCAACAAGATCCAAAAGACCTTACTATCCTTGACCCTTTAGGGGTCCTTCATAGGCCAGAGTGAAGTGAACTTCGCCTCTTCCGGTAGGTCCTATGTGACCAGAGGAAACTGACTATCCTCTGATAACTCCCATGTGACCAACACTATGGACAGTAGGAGCCATGCATAATGAAATGTTTTTCTTTGATCCTACGGATCTCTGCAGTTCACGAGGAACTCGTTGCAGAGGTAGCATGCCCAGTTGAAATGTACACCGTTCGTGCACTAGGCTACTAATGACACTACTAGTGACGACAATTCATCGGCACGACACTTCCTCATAATCTTTCCTACCAGGATCTGAGCAGCTACCTTGACCACGGGATTCGTTATGCTAGTGATAGAGTAGCTGCGGTTTCTTAGCAAGCTTAAATTTATCCTTCATTGCTTCGGCAAGGTGGTGCTCACCTATCGTTCTTCCAAATGACATGGATAGATTTTCTCCTATGTGTGGTAGCTGAGTGATTCTATGGATTATCATGTCAGTGATCAGTATTGACTCCTCTAGCCATAGGCACCCATCGTGCACAAAGCATAATAGCTACTTGATCACTATCATGGTTATGGGCATGCAGTTGTAATGCGGTACCCACAGCATGTTTAACAGACCAACCTTATCCACCCCTTTTACCCACTTTCTTGGCTCTAGCGTGGTCACACTAGAGTCTTTATAGAAGATGCAGTGCATGAGTTGATCTATTTCTAAGTGGGGAAAGCACTCCATATCAGCCAAATCCCAATCCTCCAATTTTAAATGGGGCATGCACCCCATGCACGATCCTTCAAAGACGATTTTATTTGGCAGAAAGGGTGTATGCAACATGACCTTGCTTTCATCAATGTCCTTTGGAACCTTTGTCTTGCCTCTATGCGGAGGAATGTACTCAGGCAACTTAGAGATAGGGTAAGACCCCTCAACATCAATGTCCTTTGCCCCCATGTCAATGTCTTCCTTATCCATATGGATTTCTTCAACATCCTCTTCAGGGTCTAGGTCAATTAGCTTACCCTTCTCTTACATAGTGGGCTTTTCCTTTCGTGGGTGCTTTTTGGGTGATGCATGCATCGGCTGTGGCACTTTTTACTTATCTTTCTTTATTTTTGGACCCTCTTTGGTCGGCGTAGGCCTCAACTTGGGTGACCTCGGTGATTTAGGCACTTCTGTCGGTACTTCGACACTCGTAACCTCCGAGGCAGCTCCCTCAACTGTCATTCCTACTTCTAGGGTAGTTCACTCCATTGCCATTGCTTCCCTAGTGACTGCGGTTTTTGTGAGCACTGACATGATATGAGACAACAACTCCCGTGTTTTCATTGGCAACTTCTCAAATGTTGAAATCACTATCAAAGCTTCATAGTACTCGCGGTTCATACGCGCCTAAGAGCTCAACCCCTCAATTCTCAAAATGCCAAGTGTTTTTTGCTAGGTAGCCACCTATAATTTATAGGCATTTTCAAATTCAAATCTGACCATTCCCCCTAAAATTCATTCATACATTCCAGATTGGCGACAGATTTTCACATATTTTTCCCTTAAATTTTGACTTAAATGCCACCCCCCCCACTTCATTTATCTGTTTTCCCACTGTCAAGTCGTGAAAAGTGACCATAACAGATGCTTTCCACCTTCCCTATGTGGTGCCTTCTTGGATAGCGCATCTCCCTGCACTTTTGTGCTGGCACTATGACATTCCTCCATTCTGTGCAGTTCCCCAATCGTGTAGCTCCGCAACCTGGGCAGTGTATTTTATAGTCCTGCGATTCCTTTCAACTACGTGGAGCACTAAGACTGTGCTTCCATCATGTAGTCATCTAGATGGATCACCGGTGTATATCTTCAATTGGTTTCCATTCACTCGCCCTGGGAATGGTTCTCCATTCAACTTTACCAACTAACCTGCTCCACCATCGGTAATCTCCATGATGACATATGGCCCTAGCCAATGCATCCGAAATTTTCCTAGGAATTTACCAAACTTACTGTCATATAATGAAACTAAATCATTTTCCTTAAAGGTGCATAGTTTGATGTGTCGATGGTGCCATGTCTTTTCGTGCTCCTTTTGAACGTGCTAATGAAATCCAACTAGAAATATATCTTCTTTAACTCTGTTAGCTATGCGAGCCTCTTCTCTAGGGCTCCGCGATCTGCCATTCCTTTGAATGCTGCTATGTGCAGACTAGGTACAATGTACTCCATAGGCATCATAGCTTCCACACCATAAACCAGTCTGAACGGTGTTTGTCCAGTCAAATTCTTCCAAGTCGTTCTATAAGCCCATAGCACCGCAGGCATGTGAACATCCCAGTAATTTCTTTGAGCATTGAAAAACTTTGTTAGAGCGCTCTCTAGTATTTTATTAAATGCTCCCACCATCCCATTAGCCTATGGATGATATGGCATGCTCTTCTGATGGTAAATCTGAAACTCTTCCGTCATCGCGATGATCGTCTCATTAAGAAATTGTATACCATGATCGCTCATTAAAATTTTTGGATAACCAAACCTTGTCAGCACATACACAAAGATAAATTTTACTGTTGTCGCGCTTGTACAGTATTTCATAGGATGAGCCTCCACCCATCTGGTTAAGTACTCAATTCCGATGATGTGTACCACGCACCAATCTTCTTTCCTAGAGGCTGAATCAATCCCACAAAGTCAATCAACCACTTCTCGAAGGATTGTGACGATATTTGTGGATTTAGTGATAGCTCATCCCTATGTGAGGGTCTTCCAGTCCCTTGGCATGTGTCACATGCCCTACAATATGCTTTTGAATCCTTATGCAAGGTTGGCCAGCACAACCTAGTAGTAGAATCTTCTGTGTTGTTGATTTTCCTGTATAATGACCTCCCATGACTCTGCCATGAGCCTCAGCAAGGATAATGGAAAATTTTAGGGGTGAATTCTCACCCTTGGGTGAAATTAAGGGGTTTTATATTTTTATTGGGCAAATATCTTGTATCACAGTACATTGTTACAAATCGCCTCAAATTTATTTTATAAAAAAATTAGGTATGGAGGTTAGCCCACCTTATTTTAACAGAGAGAGTAAAAAAAATAAATTCGGCCCTTGAAATTAGGAGTTACAACCTTCCATTCATCCTAATTTTCAAGAATAGGTATTATGATAGTTATTTCACCCTCCACATTCAGTGTAAAAAATGTTTTTTTTCTTTCATTTTCCCGTACTTCATGGTATTGGGATTAATTTCGAGAGAATGACCTTATTTTTTGGAACAAATGGTCACAAAAGAATAATTCACTTTATTTAAAAATTCAAGTCTCTTATTTTCATGTTTATTTAAAGATCGAATAATGTTCTTGTTCCAAGTTTGCATATGATATATAAAGAATAATGGAAAAAAAAATTATATTTACTCCATAAGTCCCCTTATATTTACGTGTAAATAAATAAAAATAAAAATAAAGTGGAGTATGGTAAATAAATGAAACCTCTTTTTATACTCACTACAAAGGTATGGTAAATAAATATAAATATAAATAAACTAGAGGTATGGTAAATAAATAAAACCTCTTTTTATACTCACTACAAAGGTATGGTAAATAAATATAAATATAAATAAACTAGAGGTATGGTAAATAAATAAAACCTCTTTTTATATTTAGTCCATAACCCTTTTTCTATTTAAGAAGGCTAAAAAAAGAGGTTATATTTAAGTGAATCCTATGGGCTAAATACCATATAAAAGAGGTATGGTAAATTACTAAAAATATAAATAAACTACAGGTAGGGTAAATAAATAAAACATTTTTTATATTTACTCCAGAAGTCACATTATATTTAAAAACACTAAAAAAATGTGTTATATTTAGGTGAAGCCTGTGGGTCAAATACCATGGGCCAAATTATTATCAATACCATGCAAAAAAACATTATAACCCATTATTAACCCTAATATTAGTATTAATAATAGTAAAAATATGGCACATGGTATTGACCCATGGTATTCACGTGGAATGTAGGCTATTTAAAGGGGGGAATTAATCCAGTGTAGATCCATCTTTACATTGGATCTACTAAGCCCCGGGAGGGATCAAATATTGTGATATGCAAACTAGCATAGAGTGAAAGAATATTTGATCCTTGGGCTTGGTAGATCAAGGGAAAAAATGGATCTTTTAATTTAATGTCACTTAAACATTTTAATTTGGTTAAAATATAAAATAAATAAAAATAAAAATCAATTATTAATTTTATTAATTTTTATAAATTACTAATAGTAGTTTTATCATGGTATTCATGTGAGCATAGACTATTTAAAGGGGAAATTCTATCAGCTTAGATCCATCTTAAGTCCGGGTCTACCAAGTGCTGAGAGGGATAATGAGGTTTCATCCCTCCAAGAGTGGTAGAAGTGGATTTAAGATGGATATAGGTTGGTTTTTATGATAATGAAGATATTAAATAGACCTAGGAAATTATATTATAAAAAACATCTTAAGGTGAATGGTTAAAGCTACATTTAGTCACTTCACAAAATTTAGTAAAAAATACCAATATCTCCATTAATATTGGTTTTTCTAATTTAACAATAAAAAAATTCAAAACAGTGAATTCTTGTCACTATTTCCGCATCACCCTGGCAGAAGAGAGATAGTCGGTGCCCAGATTTCCCACCATTTTTTAAACATTCTCAATATGATATCTTCATGTAAAATTTAAGGTACTAATGTTGGATTAGTTTTTTGAAAAATATGTTTGTTTGTACAACCTTTCATCTTCTTTGTTATTCTTAATTTGTCATAATGATTTGTAGGGGTTGGGCTAGTGCTTGAAAAATATGCTGGTTTGTACAACCTTTCATCTTCTTTGTTGTTCTTAATTTGTCATAATGATCTGTAGGGGTTGGGCCAGTGCACCATATTGTCTGAAAGGTGGAGATTCTGCACCAAAAAGGAAATTAATCCACATGTTACAACATTGTTAAAAAATGCAAGACGTATGAAGGTAGTGAATTATGCTAATAAGCAATTTAGATTAGGAGAGACTAATTAAATTTTATTATTTAATTGAAGATTTCCAATTAAAATAATAATAAATCTATATGTATATATTAATATATTGATTGGAAGGCTTCTGACAACGGTCGCTTCTTTCCATTAGATCCCCTTCATGCCTACTACTCTCTTATATTATATAGTTGAGGCTTGCTACTTGTTGGCATGTTGGGGTAAAAAAAATGTGTTTTTTTTTTTTTTTTTCAATTGGAGTCTATGGAATAAGAAAGAAATTTGATAGCTTGACAAAAGTGGTAGAGAAAAGATTAATCTCTCCTACCTTAACAAAACTGGTGCTCAAGATCAACACCTACAAAAAAATTGTTGTGGAATATTATCAAAACTAATAGAAGGGTATGAAAGAGTGTACAGTGAGAACCTTGACAAACATGGCCACTGAAACTTGCAACATTGTTTGTAGGAAGAGAAAATTATGTTTCTTTTTTCCAAACATGTATGTTAGTATATTAAAATTTAATGAATATTTTTTCCTATTATCATATATGGTTTCATACTTTAACAAAAAATTCGCCAAGGCTTCACTTTTTATTATTTAGTGAAAGATTTGCCAAGATCTTACAATATTTTATAATTCAGTGTTAGATTCACCATGACTTTACAAGATAATATAATTCGGTGAGAGATTCGCTAAAACAATTATATATACATATTATATTATTGATAAAATCACCTCCCATTTTTCCTATGTATCATGGGGATTCACCCATTTATTATACATATAAATTTAGGGTGGTTCTTAAAATTTTCCGTGGCAAGGATGTTGTTTCATTCAAACGATGGCACATAACATCACAATATTTCATTTGTTCCCATTTTGTACAAGTGTCCTGCAACGACAAAAAAATTTGTCGTGCGCACCACTAGTTCCTTCTTCTATTGGCTTGTATATCCTTCCGTAGCCGTACCTATCGTGAGGAAGTGTATAATATCTTCAAAGTAGCTATCCATGACATGCACCACAAAGAGCTGTGCGTCAGGCAATCCTTCCTCTAGATTAGTAGGCTCTTTGCCAGTTTCAATGCACGACAGGTAATCAGGTCCTGGAACAGCAACAACCATCTGAATATCTTCCCCCCCCAACATAGGCTTATTGACTAAGTATTTCAATGTAGAATGGTCTATATACATCTTAAAATGTCCACCCAACAGATAATGCCTAAATTTCTGGAGTGTGTACACCATAGCTAATCCATCGCTCTCTGTCGTGGAATAATTTTTCTTAGCTTTGGACAACTTCCTACTTACGAACGCTATAGGATGATCCAAGTCCCCTTCACCAACCCATTTCAGTACTGCTCCCAGCGTAATACATGATGCATCCACATGCACATGAAATTCCTTCTTCCAATCCGGGAATACTGGGATTGGCGCGGTGACCATTTTCTCCTTTAGCACATCCAAGCTCTTCTAGAATTCTTCATTCCAATAGAATGTAACATCCTTCTTTAGCAGATTTTCCATCAGTGCGGTGATTTGGGCATAGCTCTTGATGAATTTCCTATAGTATCCTGTATGCCCCAATGTTTCGTGCAACTATTTCACACTCCTTAGTGCCTCCAAATTGATTATGCATGCGATCTTCGTTGGGTCTACCATCAAGACCTGTCTGCATACCACATGGCCCAGTAAGATCCAAGAAGGAACACAAAACAGACATTTTTTCATATTCAGCATGATCTGGTACCTTCGACATATATCTAGCATCAAGCACAGACATGCCACATGGCGCTTTACCAACCCAAACACTGTCCAATCATCAAAGTATACTTCCAGGAATTTATGAATGAAATCCTTGAACGTCGTGATGACAATGTGAAAAAAGATCATCGACGCATTGTTCAGCCCAAAAGGCATCATTGTATACTAGAAGCATCCCCATTTAGTTGTGAAGGTCATCTTAGTTCTATCCTCTGGCATAATCTTGACTTGATGGTACCCAGAGAACCCATCAGTGAACGAATATGCTTCTTGGCTGCCAAAATTATCTAGGACATCATTGGTGAATAGAGTTTGGAAGTGATCATGCATGCAGGAATCATTCAACTTCCTAATATCTACGCATATCCTTATTTCTTCCTTATGCTTCTTTTCCTGAACCATTATTGGGCTCACCCAATTATATTCTTCCACTAGTTCAATAATACATGCCATGAGCATCTTGTCTAACTCTAAGCAAACCATTTCTTTGTACTTCAGGTTGAGGTGGTAAGGTCTTTGCTTCATAGGTTTCACGTCCAGTTTTAGGGTGATCTTCATGACACCCAGGTCTCCTATTATCCCTTTCAGATTTGAAAACTTCATGGGGAATAGATCTTGATATTCTTGGAGTAGTTCGGCAACCTTATCTATTGTCATGTCGTCCCAATAATCCCCAATATTTGCAAATTGTAGCTCTGCCTCCATGCCAATGTTCACCTGTTTGTTTTTAAGAATCTCAGTTATGTTTGGGTTCTCTAGTTGTGGACCTTCAACTTCGCGGTCACCTTCAGTCTTTGGAATATTAACCTTTCTCAGGTCTTCGTCTTCTTCTTCTGTTGTTACATTGTAACACTCCAACGCATGGCTCAATGGTGTAGTCCAACCAAGTTGAATCAGATATAGAGGATCTTGTGGTATCCTGAAGATTTCTACCTTAACCTCCTACAATGCTTCATCGATAGGTTCAAATCCATCCTCAAAACTGAACATCATAAAATATCCTTGGTGCAAAATATCCCATTCTTCAGTCCCATGGTGGAGTTCTGTCACCAATACCAATTCATTGGTATAACATCCAAGGTATGAAAAAACATATGGACCCACTCCGGTTGAGGCTTCACTCCATATACTTTAGTCCATTTTTCCAAGTGGCTGTGTACAGTATTTCTCCCATCATACTTTTCTGTTAATCGCACCTTTGGATGACCAAAGCGTACCCTCATCATCCTTCTATATTCTTGACAATCATCAAAGATATCCTTGTGCGTACCCCACCATCTTGTGGGCATAGTGCACAACACCCAATCTAATGCAAACATGAAAAGACAGCTTACGAAATGTAAGCGAGGCAAACTGAAATAGTTTCACTACGGTTCCATCCTGGTATCGTTCATTCTAGAACGATTACCAATCTTCCAAGGCCAAGGGGCCATCATAGCTGATCCAGTGCCACGAGAGCTGAGAATGGCTTTCTGGGCAGCATTGATGCCTAGAGGAGGAGGGGGCTAACAGATGTCCTGGAGGCTAGAGTTCTCTGGGTGGCTACGTCGTCAGCTAATCATGGTCGAAGCTTGGCCGTATGTAGGGACTAACTTCACAGGTGACCCAAATCTCCCACTGCCAGAGGGAGATGAGTGGGATGAGGAGCTGGGTATGATCTGTTTTTGATTTTATGTTTTATGATTTGTTTTGTTAATACATGTTCATTCTAACAACAGTTATATGTGTATGCAGATGTTGGTCCAGAGAGACCAGTTAGCATGTCTCCCATTTCACAGAGAAACCAGCCTGCAGCTGACCCTCAGGAAGAGGGTGTTGAGGGAGGGAAACTGATCCAGAACCTCAAGGGAATTTCTTAGGGGATTCCGGATTATGCCTAGCTAGTGGATGTCCCACTAGCGCACCAGAGACATATAGTGGGAGTGCCTAGTCGCATCCACCGTCTTCTGAGATGCCTAGTGTGTGCGATGATGTACTATCATGAGCACCACAGGGATTAGGCATCTAGGGTTTATTTTCATGCATATGTTTGAGCGACGTGTCGTCTCCAGATGTATTAAGATGAACATGTATATTTTTTTGATCTATGTGATGCACGTTGTGCAAACATTTCGACCTATATATATATATATATATATATTCTTATGGTGGATGGATCTTTTACATGTGATGATGTTTTTTATATGCTATGCAGTGTTTAACACAAATGTAATCTAATGTATCAGTTGCATAACAAACGACCCAATGCGAAATGTATTTAATCACATATTTTATTTTTACACAAGCTTAAAAACACACACATGCAAACTATGCTTGAAAACCAGGGAAATGGGCATGCCTCCCAGCATGATGTCTCAATTCGAGGTACATGCCCCCCAAGCTTTAGTCCATTGAAAATGGAGTGAAGGTTGACAATCTTGTGATTGCACTTGAATGGAACGAGCTCATGTTTCATTATTTTAACGAGGTTGACACACTTAAAAGAACTATCCTCATGACACCTAGTTTCATTTGTTAAGGAGCTTGACACAGGAAAGGAACTATGCTTCGACCAGTCCCAGTTTCATTTTTTAAGGAGCTTGACATAGGAAAGCGAACTATGCTCCACACGAACTTCATCATAAGGAAGTTGTTGCTTCCAAGAGTGCCACTCCTGGTGGAAGGATAATGTCTTGGAAGTCAGGACCCAATGCCACCAGGACACTATGCATGACGGCAGCATCACTGGATACAGGCACGGGATAAGTAGCCACGTAGTTGACTTGCAGCGGGGCAGATACAACCAGTGGATAAAAACCAGGAGGGGATGACAACTGTGTAGGAGGCACCGAGGGACTAAAGAATGATAATTGATCTATAGTCACGATCCTTCCATCATGTGGAAAGCAAATCACACGGAAAAGTGAAGAGACAAGGGCCCCCATGGCATAAACATAGTCACGACCAAGGAGAAGACTGAAATCTAAAGCACCTTGGGTAACCAGTACGTCTATATAGACGGTTTTTCCTCCCAAAGTAATAGGGAACTTTAGAAGGATCCCTAATGGTTGACTGGTTCCTTCGTCAAACACCATCAGATTCTGTGTGACCGGCACAAGCTGTGGGGAGTGTTGCGAAGGTAAATCCCCTCTGCGGACAGAGGCGATCCCACTAGCCCCACAGGGGTCTAGCAACAATCATACACGCTGCATGCAAGTTCCTAATTGCACAATTTAAGAGTCGATCAAAAAGACCAACCTGGGATCCAACACTATTTGCTGTGGGAGAAGTGTCGCTCCTGTCCTTTAGCTTTGGCCGGTCACTATCCTTGCGCTCCACACATGGACACCTGCAC
>APFE030530013.1:35417-62652 GCA_000404065.3 Pinus taeda
CTCCCAATTTATACGCGACGGTACGTGGGAGCACAGTCCGTACTGGTACCTATCGTTTCACCGTGGAGGAATCACCCAACCACTCGACGATAAACCACCAGGCTTAACGATGCTGGAACACGTCTCTAGCCTAGACCTCTAGAATATGAGCGTTAAATTCCAATGCGTTGTTAGGTTCATTGAATCAATTTTATTGTTGATCTTTAATTAAGTTTCAGTTTCTGGCCTTAGCAAATGTAATTTCTTGAAATGTCCTAAATGCCACTACATGCAAGAACTGTATTCGTTTTGTTTGGATGAAATCTAGCTACAGAAGAGTTAAGAGGTTCATGCGAACAAAACGATGTCCAAAATTTCTAATGCAGCTAATCAACAAGAAAGGAAAAATCTTTTCTCTTTTCTTCTTTTTTAAAGTAAAAAAACTAACATAACATGCCTAAGCAAGAATCTTTTTCTTTTCTTTTAAAAAATAATATGATAATGCACTTAAAGCGTCTCATGAGATATTCACTATCAGATAATTGCTTCTAAAGAATCTATAGCCAGTTTTGAAACAAACACAACAACCCAACAAAGCAAAGGAAAAACAAGATTTTCATGTAACTACGTAAGCTAAGTTATCACGAAATTAGGGAAAATAAGTGAGCTAAAAGCGAGATATTTGCAATATGAAGTGCAAAAAACTCATATAACCACCAGGAGAATATAGAAGTCGGACGACAAAAGAACTGGATATATAAATCATCAATCCCACGGGAGGTTCGATAACACAAAAAACCAAGATGTAAAATCGGTAGACAAAGGCAAACAACCGAAGGACGAGACACCACCAGCCAGTTATCAATCTAACAGACTCCTAGAAGGCATATACAGAGCAGAAAAACTAGACCCAAGCATTAGAGACTGACAAACAGGCTTATAAAAAAAACTTAACCAATGCGGCGCAACTGTAAGTCTGCAACTCGCGCTAAACAGAGTGTAGCGCGAGTTGTCTGAAAGAAGCTCGCGCCTAGTAGCGTGACTGTTCAAAGAAAAACCGCACTGGTGGGAATTTGCCAGGCAAAAGAAAAGAACGGTTGGTCTGAGGCTTGGCTTTTAAAAACTAAACAGAGCCAGTGAGTGAAAGATAGCAAGAACTCCAAACAAAGAAATTGTTCAGACAAGTAAATGACAGAAAAACGACATGCAAAGCAAGATTGATACTGTCCAGTTTGTAAATCAACCCAGAGATCGACTGAAGTGGCATTGATCTACTTCACTTCCACATAGCGGAAGTGTTTCGAAGGCTGCCTGGCTTCTCTTTAGACTCCGTCCACGACTTACAAATCAGACAATATAACACAAACTACAATAGACTTCCCCAGCGGAGTCGCCAATTTGTTGCGGAGGTAAATCCCCTCTGCGGACAGAGGCGATCCCACTAGCCCCACAGGGGTCTAGCAACAATCATACACGCTGCATGCAAGTTCCTAATTGTACAATTTAAGAAGTCGATCAGAGAGACCAACCTGGGATCCAACGCTGTTTGCTGTGGGAGAAGTGTCGCTCCTGTCCTCTAGCTATGGCCGGTCACTATCCTTGCGCTCCCCGCATGGACACCTGCACAAATGAAGAACAACCCAAAGCAAGCGTAAAATCCAATATCGTACAATTATATATCAGTCAAGCAGGATATAATTCAAATATTACCAGTAGAACCTGTGAATGGAACCATAATAACAGTCGCTTATCATTCGATAGAAAAAAGAGAAGAATTACAACCAATTAAGGCTTGACGCTGCAAATCTCCTCCAACTGGGTCAGCAGTCCAACATGTCTTGCAAAATCACTTCCTCTCTCAACAATCTGGCAGCATAACCTCTCTTTCAGCTCTCACTATCAATTCAGCTTCAACACTCTGACACTATCATTAGCACTCTCTCCAAAAACTAGCTGGTTCAATGCAGAATGACAGTGATTTATAGCTGGAAGGGGAGAAGGTATTCATCGTATCTGGACACCTCTCAAAGATTTGGCATTGTCCCAAAATAGCCTTTGGACTGGGTTGTCATGGATGAAAAAGAGACACTCGACCGTATCCATGGGATTTTTCCTCAGGGAACTGCATGAGTAATGGAGGAAAAATCACTTCAGTGCGTGTTGGCCAAAAATCATGACTAATTTTGTGTGGCGCGGGCTTTGTTCTGGGACAGAGCGTCTATGGGCGCACCCTCTTTGTAGGAACTGAGCCATTAGCGCGGGTTAGACACTGTGGACCCGCGCTAATGAAGAAAGGGTATTTTCCAAGGTTAATCTTCAAAGGGTGTCTTCAGGGATATTGAAGTTCATACTTAGGAGACCTCAATGCAAGTGTTTTTAAGTTGTGTCACTGGTCACAGGTCCGTAAATGTGTCCTCCAATGTGTGACGGTGGGGGGTAACAAGGACGGTGACCAACGGTGACAAATTACTGCGTAACAGGGAGCCCAAAGCTTGCCAAGTAGTGGAAGTCATAAGACTAACAGATGCACCCTAATCCAAGACAGTGCCAGGTACTGCCTTATCATAGGCATGTACTGTAATATGGAAAGGCACATGGGATGGAAGGTAGAAAGTAGTTAGGTGACTCCAGTCGAAGGAAACGACTAAACTACTTGGTGGGGGAATCGTATGATTGCCCCCGTGCTCCGAAGAGGGACTTTTGGGATCAGCTGGGATAGGAGAGTCGTTTCCAGACTCAGGAGAATCTGATGAGACGAGAAGAACATGAGCATGACACTCTTTTGAAACAGAGTGATCGATGGGTGGTGAACCCGAGTCAACACTCTTTCCGACCAATGGTTGGTCTGGAACAGGCTTAGCACGACCAGGTTCGAAAGGAGGAGGATGGACAAGAGAAGAATCTAAATCAATCTCTTTGTCGACAGGGAGAGGATCTGAAGAGAGCCTCTGATAACCAACGGGTAGTTGGGGTGAAGAAGCTGTAAGGCTTTCCAGAATAGTAGAATCTTTATCCATGAGCGGACAAAGGTGAAGGAGATGGGTGCCTTCACATAGCCTACAGGGGAATCGAATCTTCCCTTCCTTCTTACCATTGCCAATTGATAGGTTAGCATCGCCATGAGCTTTAGAGGACGATGAGGGGAAGGCCAGATTGTGAGACCATACTTCTAAGATCCCGGGAATGCCAGGACAATCATGAAGAAGATGGTCATCCTTTCACAATTTACAAGGAAACTAGACCTTCCACAGAGTAGAGGGTGGCCCGACCTGAGATGTACTCGGGGCAGGAGCTGCACTCTTAACCTCTCGCTTATGAGACTTCTTCTTCTTCATCTTCTTCTTCTTCTTAGCCACCTGGTTACTTGAATCCAAACTTTCACCAGGCGAAGTAGAAGATGAAGACGTAGAAACAGGTGAAGAAGGGGAGAGACCCACCTTGGAATCAACATGATTTTGTTCGGGTGGAGGAACTGATTGACCAATAGTTGAAACATTAGGGACCATAGAGGTTGAGAACAACCAAACAGGCAACCCAACAGTTAACCCGGGAAGGGACAACATTGCCATCTAAGGAGCACCAACATTCCCAAAAGGAGGAAAATGACTAGGATTCCCATCAGAGGGGATTCCTAGGTTGGTGAACTCTGGAAAAGTTGCCATCAAAAATGAAAATCGCACATGGGGATGAAAAAGAGTCAAGACACACAATCAAATGGCAAACAAACAGAATCTAACAAGGCATGGGATCACGGGTAATTTAATTTTTAGACACAAGGACATAACTTGGCCTTTTCATCTTTAGAGAGTCGAGAAAAGGACCAAAAGATGACTCTAGTCACCTTCAAATGTTTAATGAGCCTAAAGTGACAAGTGCTTAGACGAGCCTTTTCTTTTAGGGAGTCTGAAAAGGAGCAAAAGTGAGGAGGTAAATCCCCTCTGTGGACAAAGGCGATCCCTACTAGCCCAGACCGGGTCTAGCAACAATCATCAAATGCTATAGTGCAGGTTCCTAATTGCAAATTATCAGACCAGTGATGAAGGCCTACCTGGATTCCAATGCTATTGTTTGTAGAAGAGGTGGTGCTCCCGTTCCTTTGCTTCGGCAGATCACAATCCTCATGATCTCCTTGAATGGACACCTGCACATACAAGAAACGACACAAACACAAGCATAAAATCTAGCATATGCAACTATATATCAGTCAGAAAGGATATAACTCATCATCATCACAAATAAAAACAAGAGTGGAACCATAACCAATAATTGTTCATTAATAATTAATCAAAGAAGAATACAACCAAAGTTCTGATGCTAGATTCTCCTTTGGTTGGGTAGTCAGCAGCACATGTCTCACAAAGCTTGTTGGGAATAGGGACAAGCCTCTCTCTCTTTGGTTATTAGACAATAATCTCCTTGCTTGGATTTGGCCTTATGGGAATCAAGAAGGCTCTTGGAGCATGAAGCTCTTGGAAACTTGACAATTCTAAATCTCTGGAACTCTAGAACTAGCTACTCCCAAAAAACTAGCTTGCAAAGGAAAATGGGCAAGCTTTTATAGATGGAGGAAGGGGAGTTGGGATCATCCACAATAATCATGGGATTGGCCATATCGTCAAGGAAGCTTCCATGAGAGGTGGCAAACCACTTCCTCTCTATGGAAATCCATAGCCAAACCACCCAACTCAAAATAGATGCAGTTAAGGAATTTGTTAGGATGAAACTTCCGCCGTTTGTTTGTTAAAAAAAACCACTAATTATGGTTGGCGCGGGTGCGACTCTATGACAGAGCACCAACTAGCACACCATTTTTGGAGGATTTACCCCATTGGTGCTAGGGCTGCACTATGGAACCGTGCCAATGGAAAAAGGGCTATTTTTAGGGTTTTTAGTAGGAGATGTCTTCAGGGAAAATGAAGCTCATGTTTAGAGGAATTTAATGCAAGTGTTTGTAGGTCATGTCACTTCGCATAGGTCCTGGAATGAGTCCTCCAAGATGCAGGAGAGGGATAGCAGGGACAGTGACAAATTGCTCTGTAACATTAGGGGAATTGAAAATTTTGTGTATAAAACTTCCGCTCCTCCAAGCCATACAAGACATCCCTATTTATGCAAAAACAATTAAGGAATTATGTGGGAAGAAGCCTTGGAGGAAATTGAAAATTCACCAACAGTACATGTGGTAGGAACTTTATCTGATTTGCTTCTCGGTAAACAAGCACCCATTAAATACAAAGACCTAGGAAATCCTGTAGTAACAGTTCAGATGTAAGGTTGTGCCTTTCCAAACACTAGTAGATCTTGGAGCAACCATTAATATTCTGACTACTGAAACCTACAGGGTTCTGGGCATTACAACTTTAGAACCCACCTCAACCTTATTAAAGCTTTCTGACAGATTAATAGTTAGTGTTGAAGGAACCTTACATGATGTGATTGTTTCTATTGATTCCTGGGAATATCCTATGGAATTTATAGTCATTAACCCAAGAAGTAGGCTAGATGGATATCTGTTGATATTGGGCCAACCTTGGTTATCAATAGTAGATGCTTATATAGGGTGTCGTGCAGGCAACATGACTATTACACAAGAAAGTGATGTGAATAATCTTGTTTTGTTTCCCTGGCTAAACCAGGTCTACTTATTATAAATACTCAGTTACAACCACCTACATACTTGGAAGAAAACATATGCTCTCCTCTCACACTGGAAGAAGCTCTTGAATATAAGAATCAAATGGAAGACAATGTGAATAACAACTTCATTAATATACTAGTCTCCATGAATAATCTGACATGCCAAGTATTAAAGGCCATCCTCAATAATGAAGCACAAGGAGATCCCTCGAGGGATGCAAACACTCAACAAATACCCATGTGTCTTTTTTATAACATTAGGCCAATTGAGATTGATCTAGGTAAAACACTTAACATTAAGGGTAACTTGGATAGTCATCAACAATAAAGGCTTGTTCAGGTAATTTAGAAATATAAAAAATATTTTTCCTGGGAATACTCAGACATGAAAGGTGTTGTCTAGGTAAATCCTCTCCACATATAGAGATGATCCCTCTAGCCCAATGAGTGGGTCTAGCAACCAAATCAACAATCTACAATACATTTTCCTAAGATGCAACCGAAAAGAGAGATGAAGAAGATGGGCTACTTCGTTCTGATGCTATCTCGATATCCTTTCCTGAAGACCTTCAATCACTCCCGTCACAGGCTCTTTCCGGCTACTATTAGTGTTTATGCACCTGCACAAGGGATCAAGACACAACAAGGCATGCAAATACAAATAACATATTCAAAAGAAACCTACTTAACTGATCAAGGAATGTTAAGCTGAATGATACACGAGCATACACATTTAGGGAAAATGAACTAGCAATTGTATATTAATAGAAAATAAGGGGAAGCATACAATCAATCCTTGATTTTGATAGGATCTCCTTGAATGAATACCCAAGTTCAAGCTAGGCTCTCCAAGAACTCCTTCTCCAAGCCAAATGAGTAGCATATAGGCATAATCCTAGCATAACGTTGCAAATAGGCATAGACCAACTAGACCATCTAGCCACCAACCATTTTGAAATGGGAGAGGATGAATATATATGATGGTAAAGGGAGTTAGGATCTCTCCAAATATAGTAGTAGGCCCTAACCTCTAGGAGGTAGCTCATAGGGATAAGACCAAGAGGTCAATTTGGGATAATTTGACCTCATCTATGCCAAACGACCTCCATCTTGTCGCTTTGGAAGCTTCTAGATCATGAAGCTTGTCATCCTCTTTAGGAAACTTTCATTTATGGGATGATCGTGGGTATATGAGCAAATAGAGTGATGCCATTGTAGGTATGGTATAGTGAAATAGGCGATCATTTTTGTTTTTAGCCTCATAAGAGCGATGATTCTTAAATTAGTGTTTAAGAGTTATTTCCTTCAGGGGAAGCTCAAGGCATTTTCCAGTCAATGTTTTAGGAAAGATTTGAACTGCATATATGAATGAGTACACTATATTATGGTCATGTTTCGGGTACTTCAGGGTATGTCAAGGGAAGTGCAGGAGGCATGACAAAATACTGTAATGGATGCCCCCTAAATCATGAAGGAAGAACAGGGAGTGATGGCTGAGATGCTTTACGAGATTTTGCAAGGATGAGGACAAACACTATCAGAAGACCTACAAATCAAGGATGCATATACATATACATATCTAATGTCAAAACATGAATCCACGGTATGGACATAGCCATCCAGATAGTAAGGACTATATGAATGGATCCATGGGATGGGCACAACCATCCAATATAGAAGTATCATCTGTAATCTTAGATCTAAGGCATGGATGTAGCCATCAAATATAGAAGGATCATCATAAATTTAAAGTCCCATGGTATGGTCACAACCATCCATATAGAAGAAACATGCATTCAATAATGAACAATACACAACTCCACACAGCCTGAGTTATATCATACAAAACTTAGGGTCTTGTGCTCCATCCCCAGCCAATCAAAGTACGAATTCTAACATGCGAATGAATGTGTCGCAATCGAACATCCTAGAAAACCCCCTGATTACTCGCCATTGATGTGGACCATTAAAAAGCACGAGAGGAACCACCCATAATGACAATGGATTTTAAGGTACGACAGTACAATCCAAGAATGTGATAACGAAGTTGAAGTTGAACACTCGTGGAGTCACCTGATCAAAAGTTAATAATGAAAACCTGTCGTCAAATGCGAAGAAATTTCCATTAAGGCATGCAAGCTCTAAGGTACTAAAATAGATTTTCTAAGTCATCTTCCTGGATAATTAGTTGCAGTCGACAGGAAGTGACCCGTCGAAGGAGGGCCATAATGAGTCCCCCATCACCGACATGAAAGATGAATAAAGTGGAGTGAAATGAGTAGGATCCAATATTGCAGCAAAGAGTCAGACAATGTATAGGTAATAGACTATAAATAGGACTTCTCTTGAACATATTGGTAACACGACTCTGAAGTGTGGCAACATTTGACTCAACATAGGACCAAGGGTCATAGCGACAAAGTGGAGTAGTTAGATGAGAGGAGAAATGGATCACCCAAACCCAGAAGGACAAGTGACTAGGTGAGGATATCCAAAACCCGACACGAGACGTAGATGAGTGTCATGTTCAAGAGTGACATGCTGCCTATACAAGAGATGTTTCATTTTCACTTTTCCCCCACTATTTCTAGTGAGTACCTCTTTATTTTTACACAAGCTTAAAGAGGATACCATATGCTTGTCGTATAAGTTCACCCTTCGGATGAATCCATCATAGTAAGTTTTAGGAGTGCTAGGAAGGAGAAACACGATCTCTTCATGGTGACAAGTCTTTCATCGTAAAATTTTAACGAGTCTAACATAAGAATAACTAGGTATCTTTTTCATATTTATAGATTTTGAAAAATAGACAAAAAATAAAACTCCATCATGTCCCTTTTCGTAACTTGTCTCTTGAACCCGTAAAGGTGGAAAACAATATTCAAGAGAACCTCTTGACCATATCAACCAAGGTGTAACTTTTTCATAAATAGTTAATCTTAGCCCGAAAAAGGGGTAAACATATACTGAGACAATACCAATTAATTTAATTTAACAAGTTCGAAAATACAAGTACTCGGAAATATTTTCATATTTTTGGAGTCTAAAAAGCGCTGAAAGGGGACTCCATCTGGAGGAATGAGTGGTATAAAAGGATAGTAATTGGTTTTGGTGGTGATGGAACTGCTCAAAACATGTAAAGGTCAAGAGGCTGGCTAATAAGACCACTGATCACAGATGTTCCTCAGGCAAGGGTAAAACAACCAAGTTTCATTTTTTAACAAGCATAACACAAGACAAGGAACTCTACTCCATCCCCTTGTTTCAGTTTTTAATGAGCTTGACACAAGACAAGGAACTTTGCTCCATCCCCTTGTTTCATTTTTAACAATCTTGACATAAGACAAGGAACTCTGCTCCATAGTCCTTATTTCGTTTTTTAAGGAGCTTGACACAAGACAAGGAACTCTGATCCATATCCCTTATTTCATTTTTTAAGGAGCTTGAGACAAGACAAGGAACTATTCTCATGTCTCTTTGATGACATAAAAAAAGAGGTGATGGCTTCCAAGAGTTTCTCATGAGATGGGAGAAAAACACTTTGGAAGGGATACATGTCCAGGGATCCAAATGAAAAAATGGGCTCTAATGCCCCCCAATACATGGTGTACTACATCACATACTAGATCATAAGTAGATGCGGGCATGGGACATGTGGCCATGTAATTAACCTGTGGTGGGGGTGATACCGTTTGCACATAAGAACCATTTAGGGATGATGGTTGAGTGGGATCTAATTCAGGACCAATGAATGTAAGTTGATCAATGATCACAATGCTTCCTTCATCCAGGAAACACATCACTCGAAAGAGGGAGGAAACAAGAGCTCCCATGCCATAAAAATAGTCACAACCATGGAGTAGATTAAAATCTAAAGGGCCTTGGAAAACCATTATGTCTATATAAAGAGCCTTTCCTCCCAAAGTAATAGTTAACTTAGGAATGATCCCTAATGGCTGACTTGTTCCTCTATTAAAAGCTAATAAATCCTAGGTGACCGAGACAAGCTGAGGAGAACCTAAATCTTGCCAAGCAATTGAGGACAGAATGCTAATAGATGCGCCCTCATCTATGACTATGCTAGGTATGGCCATATGGTAAGCATGCACTATAATCTGGAAAGGCACATAAGATGGATGTAATATCCTACCAGTCAACTCCAATCAAAAGAAGTGACTAAACTACTCAGAGTGGGTGTCATAGGAATGTGAGAACTGCCCTCTTGCTCTAAGGGAATAAGATAACTACCCTCATGCACCTCAGGAATGGGAGAATTTCCCTATAGTTCATTTGAAATTGATGAAACTATAAGAACCTGAGTGATATGAGGTTCACTCTCTACAAGAAAGGTACATTTAACTAAAGGTGGAGTCAAGTCTACCATTTTCGCAACTAATTATTGGTCGAGAATGGACTCACAAAACTCACTTTCAGAGAGAGTTGGGTTGACCAAAGATGAATTTTAATCAATCACTAGATCAACTAGTGCTAGATCAGGGGAAAGCTTTCGATACCCAATCGAAAGATGAGGTTGAGAAGCTGTAAGGTTTTCCATCTCTTTGGAAGATTCATCCATAAAAGGACAAAGGTGAATGGGATGATTACCTTCACACAACTTACAAGGAAATTTGACTTTTCCCTTTTTCCCATGATATTTACTGTTACTAGTTGATGGCTTTTGACCAACATAATCACTAGTGGCTGATGAAAAAGGTCAATGTGAACCTATGGATCACACTTCTAAGACCTTGGGAATACCAGGACAATTACGAAGAAGGTGGTCACCGTTACATAACATGCAGGGGAATTTTACTTTCCGGGGTTCTTTGGAAGATTTTTCTACATCAGTTGCATCCGTAACTATAGCCATTTGGTTTCCCCCTTTCTCATTTTGCTTCTTCTTCTTCGTCCTCTTCTTCTTCTTCTTAGCTTCTTGGTTACTAGAATCCAGACTTTCACCAGGTGAAGAGGAAAAACTAGGTGAAGAAATAGGCGAAGAAGGTAAGGGGTCAACTTTAGGATCAACATGAAGTTGATGTTGTTCAGGTGGAGGAAAACTTGGTTGGAAAGTAGTTTGGACATTCCGAACCATCGAGGTAAAAAATAACCAAACTAGAAGACCAATGGTTAATTAGGGAAGTGACAACGACACCGTATAGGGAGAACTAGTATTTCCAAAAGGAGGAAAAGGAATAGGATTCCCATCATAGGGGTTTCCTTGACTGGTAGACTCAGGAAATGTTGCCATTGGTATCAACCTAAGATCTACTAAGGAGTATTTCCACAGGAAGGATTCTATTTCACAGTTAATTAATTTTAGAATTTGAAACAAAAACTTTGCCTTTTCATGTTTTAAGAGTCGACAAAAGGAACAAAATGTGAATCTAGTTTCTTTCATTGGTTTAGTGAGCTTGAAATGATAAGTGCTCGATGATCTTTTCAAATTTAAGGAGTCAGAAAATATCGAAATGACCACTCGAGTAACTCTAGGCAGAAGGGGCCCACGGGGCTTTGGATTGACGGTGAATGGGTGCGCTGTTAAGGCACTCCTTGCGATAGGTCACCAGTTCAAATCCCCCGTGGGTACTTAGGTTAGTCTTAACGTAGAAAATAAAAAACTCTAGGCAGAAAGGAGTACCAAGTAACCATGAACTGCAATATACACCTCAACAAATAATTTTACCAAGGACTTGACGTACATGCAAGCAATCTCCCCGAATGTTGTGTTCAGTGTATTACATTTACAAGGTGATAGACTCAGCTTCCTATGGATAAAGGTTTGAAGCCTATGAGGGTCTCCCTTTATATACTTGACGGTACAGGGAGCACAAGTCTATGCTAGTGCTTTCTAATGCAAGAGTGAACTACAACTACCAAGTTTTATAAACATCGGAACACGTCTCTAGCCTAGACAACTAAGTATGAACATTAATGTTTCAAATGCTCCTTAGATTAATATATATATTTTAAATTTAATCTTCAATTATGTTTTAGTTTTAAGGCTCAAAATGATGACACCTGAATACCTATGATTTAATTATATGAGAAAAGGAAAAAATTTCGTTTCTATGAAAGCTAGACCAATCAAGGGAAGAAATTTTAACCAATAATGCATCAAACAAAATGCATCATGCAAAATTCCTTCCACTAACTTTCACAATGCAAAATTTGAAAATGAAATATAATCTTTCATTTCACTAAATGCAATGCCAAGATGTGATCCTATAAGAAACGAAAAACACTTTCCTTTCACTTTTGTCTTCCAAATGCAATGCCAAAAGTGAAAAATGATTTTCATTTTTCACTATCCTAAATGCAACTTTTCGAAACAAAAATACTTTTACTTTACAAAGATGCACTTATATGATTTATGCTTTTCTTTCCATTTTGAATGATTTGATGCACCTAATACAATTTTTAGCTTTCAATCAATGAAAAAATGTGATCTATTTTCAATAATGAATCTAAAAAAATAACTTTTCAATGCAACTAATGTAATGCATTTCACAAAAAGTAGATTTCGAAATACAAGCTAAAACAAATGCAAAATGATATTTTCAATGATTTCCATAGATAACAACCCTCAATCAATCACCAAAAAAAGCATCTCAATGACACGAACAAGAAGCAAGTGATGACCAATTGACTAGAAATCTTAAAACTCAATGAGATTTCACTTATGAGACAAATTTTGCAAATTAATTAAGACAATCAATTAAAAACACCATAGAAACTCTGGAAAATCATTGATAGAGGACACAGAGACTAAAAACAAGAAGAAGAAAAAAAACCTATTTTCTCATATAATCTGGGACCATCACACCTGTCATAGGCAAGAGAGCGATAATCACGACTGTACTTAACAAATTTGTGATGTCATCGCGACTGTCAGGGACAAACCCATGATGGGTGAGAAAAATGAAGAAAAAAAAAAAAACTTCAATACCAGACAAAAATCAACGTCCTCAAGCAATCACCAACAAGTGAAAATAGTTACAGAAAATAAAACAGGCTAGAAAATTGACGGTTGGTCAATCTCATCAAAATTCAAGGTGAAGTATTGAATTGAAAGGGTTATAGCTTCCCTAGTGGAGTTGCCATTTTATTTTCTAGGTAAATCCTCTCTGTGGACAGAGACAATCCCTCTAGCCCAATGAGTGGGTCTAGCAACCGAAGTGACAATATACTAGACACTTTCCTAAGTTATAATTGAAAAGAGAGACGAAGAAGATGGCTTACCTCATTCTGATGCTATCTCGATCTCCTTTGTTGAAGACCTTGAATCACTTGCGTCACAAGCCCATTCTTACTCCTCTGAACATTTATGCACTTGCACAAGGGATCAAGACACAACAAGGCATGCATATAAAAATAGCATATTCAAAAGTAACCTAATTAACTGATCAAGGAATTTTAAGATGAATGATACACAAGCATACACATTTAGGGAAAATGAAATAGAAATTGTATATTAATAGAAAATAAGGGGAATCATACAACCAAGCCTTAATGTTGATAGGCTCTCCTTGAATGAATATCCAAGTCCAAGTTAGGCTCTCCAAGCACTCCTTCTCCAAGCCAAATGAGTATCATATAGGCATAATTTGAGCATAAGGGTGCAAATAGGCATAGACCAACCAAACCAACTAGCTTCCAACCATTTCGGAATGGGAGAGGATGAATATATAGGCTGGGAAAGGGAGTTAGGATATCTCCAAAGATACGATTAGGCCCTCATCTCAAGGAGGTAGATCATAGGGATAAGACCAAGAGGCCAAGTTGGGAGAATTCGACCTCATCTATGCCAAACAACCTCTAGCTCGGCATTTTGGAAGCTTCTCATCCTCTTTGGGGAAATTTCCTTTTTGGGATCATCCTTGGTATATGAGAAAACAAAACAATGCCATCGTGGGTCTAGTATAGTGCAACATACGACCGTCGCGGATTTTAGCCTCATAAGAGAGATGATTCTCAAATTAGGGTTTAAGAGTTATTCCCTTTAGGGGAAGCTCAAGGCATTTTCCAATCAATGTTTTAGGAAGGATATGAACTACATATATTAATGAGTACAATGCATTATGGTCATGTTTCAGGCAATGCGGGGTATTTCACAGGGAAGTGCAAGAGGCGTGACAAAATATTGTGTAACAAAGGTATAGATAGCCAGCTGCGTGCCCATCATATCTACATTGAGAAGGATGCTCACACCATTCGACAACCCTAGAGAAGGTTGAATCCTCACCTGACAGAAATTGTGAAAGAGGATCTGCAAAATTTGTTATATGTGAATTTTATTTATCCTATTGCAAATAGTCAGTGGATCTCCCCATTGGTAGTCATTCCCAAGAAAAATGGGAAATGGAGAATTTGCATGGACTGCAGAGAATTGAACAAAGACACCCAAAAGGACCATTTCCTTCTTCCTTTTATTGATCAAGTGCTTGAAACCTTAGCAATGAAACATTTGTTTCCTTCCTTGACGGCTTCAACGCTACAATCAGATCTAGATCACCCCTGAAGACCAAGATAAAACCAATTTTACTTGCCCTTGGGGTACCTTTGCATACAGAGTTTCATCCTTTGGTTTATGCAATTCCCCAGCCACGTTTCAAAGATAAATATTAAGCACCTTTTTCTGATGTAATTAATAAAGGACTTGAAATTTATATGGACAATTTTACCCCCTATGGAAGTGACTTTGAGCAGGGTTTTTGAAATTTGGAAAAGGTACTTGAACAATGCATTGCTACCAGGTTACGCTTAAGCAACGTAAAGTGTCACATGATGGTGACCAAAGGTGTGGTTTTGGGACACTACATCTCTACGACTAGGATATAGGTAAATCCAGCAAAAATAGAGGTAATTTGTGCACTACCCACACCCTACACACAAACCGAGATATGAAGTTTCATTGGATATACAGGGTACTACTGCAAATTTATTGAGAACTTTTAAAAATTTGTTGTACCTTTGTATGTATTAATTGGTAATGTTGAATTTAATTAGTCTAACAAATATGAAGAAGCTAATTTCAACCACACCAGTATTACGAGGACCAAACTAGGAGTTACCTTTCCATATCTCTACAAATGCATCAGACACACCTATAGGTGTTGTACTTGGACAAGAAGAGGACATGAATCCCTATGCTATCTATTATATTAGCAAAAATCTTACCCCTTCTGAGTTAAATTACGTAGTAACAGAAAAATAATTTTTAGCTGTTATACATGCTATCAATAAGTTTAGACATTATATAACAGCCTATCCAGTCTTCCTGTATACTGAACACTCTAATATCAGGTACTTGGCCAAAAATCCAATCACTAATGGGCGAGTAACTTGATGGATTTTGTTACTATAGGAGTTTGATATCACCATAAAGGACCGACCAAGAAAAGAAAATCCTATTGCAGAGCTCCTGTCTCAGGTACCTAAGATGAATGATCTATTATCATTAGATGATTAGTTTCTATATGAGCACCTATTTGATGAAACGATTAAAGCACCTTGGTATGTGGATGTAGCGAATGATGTAGCGAATTAACTAGCGGTCAGGAAGTTACCAGCACATCTATCACCCATGGAAAGGAGGATGATTGTCCAACACAGTGCCTGATTTTCATGGATTGGCGGGCATCGTTTTCCACATTGGATCCAATTTACAGATTTGAAGGTGTATTCGAGAAGATGATGTCTATGACATCTTGAAATCCTATCACGATGAGCCATGTAGCAAACATTTCACAATTGCAGAACTGGGCATAAGATCCTTCGGATGGGCTATTACTAGCCCAACATATTCAAAGATGCCAAGAAATGTGTTCAAGCTTGTGAAAGCTGCCATAGGATGTGTCATCCTGGCTAGGCTGATGAAATTCCATTACAGTCACAGTTGGTGGTGGAACCCTTTGAAAGATGGGTGCTTGAATTTGTTGGGCCCTTTAATCTCCCATCAAATAAAAAAGTCTATATACTGGTTGCATAGACTATGTGACTAAATGGGTAGAAAGAATATCCTTGCCATAGTCCACAGAAGAAATAATGATTAATTTCCTTTTTGAACTATTTGTACAATATGGCTTACCAAGGGAGATAATAATCGCTGGAGGATCGTAGTTTACAGGACATAAAATTTTGGTCACCCTACTAAATCATCATGTCAAACATCGAGCTGCCTCTCTATATCACTCACAGGAAAATGGATAGGTAGAGAGCACCAACAAAGTCTTAGAAGAAATCTTGACTGAGACAGTCTCGACAATTCGATGGAACTTGGTCGCTAAACTTCCAGAAGCGTTGTGGGCCTATCACACAACATGGTGCAATATTATTGGATACTCCCCTTACTGATTTTTTCTTTGGAAAAGAACCAATATTCCCAATAGAGTTTGAGATAAAGACTCTTAGGATAGCCTAGGAGGTTGGACTGGATCTTACAAAATCCCAAACACAACGACTTAAACAATTAAATGAGCTAGATGAAGCATGCTTACTTGCCCTACAACATACAACAATTATTCAATAGCATAGGACCAAGTGGCATGCTAGGCTTATTAAAAAGAAATCATTTAAGAAAGGTGATTGGGCACTCGTCTATGATTCCAGATTTCATGAATTCCCAGGGAAACTACACACAAGGTGGCTCGGCCCTTATGAGATTCAAGATGTGAATAACATTGGCATTATAAATTTAATCACCATTAATAGGTCTAGTGCTCACTTCTAGTGAATGGAAATCAGTTGCAACTTTATCACCGGCCACTCACAAAGGAATTTTTCTATCAGCAAGTAAGTAATGATCCTACTCTACAAATCATAGCTGCAGGGGATGGTAACCTAAAAACTTCATCTACATGAAAAAATTGTTTTCTTTTCATATTGTAAATAATGTACATATTTTCTTTGAAAATGGTTGATAAATTTTATTCTTCTTTCTTTTCTTATTTAGTATGCTGGAATTTTGATACAAACATTGTTTATAATAGATCATTTTTTCCCCTTAAAACACAATTGATGTTTCTTCGTCATAAATGTTGTACCTTTGCGAAGAAACAATCGTTGTTCCCTTTTTGAAGAAACAATTTTTGTTCCCTCCTCGAAGAACAATTGATGTTCCCTTCTTGAAGAAACAATTGTTATTCCCTTCTCAAAGAAATAATTGTTGTTCCCTTTTCGAAGAAATAGTTGTTGTTCCCTTCTCGAAGAAACAATTTTTGTTCCCTTTTCCAAAGAACAATTGTTGTCCCCTTTGCGGATGAAACATTTAAAATCCCCTTTGACGAAAATAAAAAATTGCTAATCCATCACCATGAATGATTGATGTTCTCATTACTATCATTCCATGCCGGTTATTCCTTTTGGTTATGAGTTCGATCTAAATATTTAAAAGCAGTAATCTTTAGATCATCATGATTTTTAGCCTTTTTGGTGAATATTTTTTTAAATCTGACATGCTCTGTCTATGAATATTCCTTCTTATGCCTATTTTTTGGATACATTATAAACTGATCATGATTTATCCCCACCATACTAGTTTTTCTTGTATTACACATTCAAACGGTGGTTTCCTTAACAAATATGATGAAGAATCTAAGGCATATTTATTCTTGGCATTATTTTTAATTTTTACACCATCCCTAACTCTTAAGGAGTTGATGAGCCTCCCCTAACTTCTAAAACAAAAAAAGGAAGAATCAAAAACATAAATCAATTTTGAAATGTACTAAGCTAATCTTTCTCAAAAAAGGGATAGGGGATCTCATCACAAGCCATCCTACCACGATGATAGGAAAGTAATATAAGTGACATTTCCATTATGGCTACCACACCAAGGTAATGTTCTTGTGATACTAAAATGTCAAAGGACTGGAGGTCTCGTCACGAGTCGGCATGTTCACTTTATTATGATCTAGTGAGTGGCATTGTTACCATCTGATCATCATGCATGAACAATGTCCTTTTTGAAGGAAACCATTTTTAAGTAAGGGATAATGGCTCATTTGTGGGTTAAAATGAAACCCTATCGAGGCTATGAATGCCTACTGGAAGTAGTGGTTGTGCCTATGGTATTGAAGTATACTTTGAAGTTGCCAAACTCTTACTATGTCCTTAGTTATTCTTTGTTAATAAAAAGGGAGAAAAAACCTTTGATTATTAATTATATCCTTAATAACTAGTATGGGTGGAACATTTATATTACGTGAACCACTTCAGCATTATCCGACCATCCAATGTCAACGGTAATAAATTTAAAAAATAGAGCTTCGTCAGATTTTTTCATACATACTCCAAAAATCAAATCTCTTTCCATGATGTATATTTTGTACACTTTATTTCTCATTGTCCTCTCTGAAAAATCGTATGGTTATGCATTCATTGCATTCAATTTTGTCTATATGACTGTTCTGACCACTTTTTATTGTAATAATGATGTTGCATGCTCTTTTTCTCTTCCACATGCACAGGTCATGACTGCCCTTTTTTCATTAAAGGGGGACAATCATACATTATTATGATGTGAATGTGCAGGATTAATGAAAAACCGCCATACTTGTTGATATGATAGGATATTATTAGCGAGAATTGGTATTTATTTTTTATTCTTTATATTTATGCATGTATTTTATGTTGTTTCATTAGGAGAATTGTGGGACCCAATAGTGCATGAAGGTTTGCAGATTATCCTCAAGAAATAACATATATGGGTGGGACCTCTATTCGTAGTGAGCCTATACTATTACAAATCACCATGCAAGCCCGAGATGTCTTAGAACATGCATGATGGGCACGATATCTTGCTCAGCTGTAAGGGTTTAACAATGATATTTATATGGAATTCTTGCATAATCTACATAATGAGAGCACAATTATCAAAGGCAGGACCATAACAGTAACTGAAACCATTGAGGCAGAGGCCATAAGCCTCCCTACAGAAGGCATAAATGCATAGAAAATCACACGGCACTCCATGAAGATGTAGAATTGTTCAAGGATCCTGGTGAGAAATTAGTGCAGAAAGGAAAAGGTATCTATCCTACATCTCTTAGAAAGCCATGGTAGTAGAGGCTATTATTTGAAAACTAAACACAGAACTAGAAGACTTACAACAATTACTACTATAGCGCCAAAAAGAAGTCGTTCCTTTGAAGAAATACTAGGAGTTAATGAAAAAATTTAATGACTTGACTACAATAAAGGATGAAACCTATGCCAGCGTTAAAGAAGAATAGAAGAAAGTGGAGGAGGTAGAAGGAAAGTATAAGAAGGCTTTGGGAAAAATCAAAATTATTTGTTATGTTTATTTAGATGTACTAGCCTGTAGATCACATGCTACATACTATGCACTTTTTCTACTTGAACAATATTTGCTGTTAAAAGTTAAGGCTATCAGAGCTTGTTATCCTTTTGATTTTATTTCTACTCCTAGTTTATTAAATGATGTCAAAAACAGACCGAATATGTAAAACATTTTTTATGTGAATTATATTTGCACAACTTTTTCTTCGAAGATGACATGGATGCCAATCCTAGCCCCTTCCTCTGGGATGTCTACTTCCAGGCTTTCCTCTCCTTCGCAAAAAATCAGCTCAAATGGGCTAAGGCTCATGATACCTTCTAGAGGAGAGAAAGTGGACTTGATATTTGGGTAAGAGGTGAACCTACAATGCCTCTATAGATATGGGTACAACATGAAAGGTTTATGGAAAAGGAAGGAGTTGTGTCCACCTTGGCCCTATCCACACAGACACTATTAAGTCAGGTTTGGAATATTTTGAAGACATTAGAGAAGCATCTCTCATGGTTGCAAAGTAAAGATGGGAAACCTCTCCCAACAGTGTCAGAAACTGAGAACCCTTTGGCTACCAAAACTTTAAGGTAGCTACAGCTAGACTCGCCTGCTATGGTAACATTTTCCTAAGTGAGGGTCGTACTTAGATTGGATGTCGTTCCAGAATCCCTATCATTTGGTATCCTCATGATGGGTATCATTGTAGTTATGAGCTATCAAAATATCAAGAAGGTCGATCCTTTGTAGTACTTAAAAACAAAAATGGTTTTTGAGTCTACAAGGAAGAAGCATATCTTACATATTCTCTAACTCAGTTGCATCTTAATTATATTATTACATGAGGACATGAAAAAAGGTAAGTTGGGGAGTATGTTGGGTCATGAAAAAGGTATGTTTTTCCTCCTCATTTACTTGATTAATCATATGGTTTTCATGAATTTATTCTCGTCTTGAGCACATTCTCAAAGAAAGACCACAAAAAGAAAATAAAAAGTAGTGTTGAAAAAATTACATGCTTTTAGTATTAAAAGCCTAAGTTTTCACTTCTTTATGCACAGGTTGACTGGATTAGATGGCTGTTGTCCCTTCTGGATAAGTCAACAATGCCAAGAAAGGAAGATGTCGGTGTTACAGCTGTGTGGAGCATGCTAAAGGCGGAGGCAAAATACAAAGTTGATGTGGAAATCTGATTATTCTACTGATAAATCCTAAGGATCCTCTGATCCTCAAGATAAGCTTTGATTTTGCTAGCATTTCATAGAAGATATATAACACTAGTAAATAAAAAAGAAATTAACTTTTGTAATAATTGTAAAATTCCAACGAGATTGTGAATGAAGATTGAACCTTAAGGGTTGAAGTGATTTTGTAATTCCTTTTTGATATTTAATGAAAGACTTGAGGTTTCACATTAAATCCACGTATTGAGTTTCTATAGCAGTTTCTTCTAGAGGCTCTGGGTTGAGTTGCTGGAAGACTTAGTGTTCATTTGTATTATGATTTTTACGCTTTACTATCAAGATTTGTATTGTTGTTCCTTCTATAGGTTGAGTTAAAGTAAATCTTATAGCTCAATTAATATCGTTTTTATAATTTACAGAAATTAAGTTTGTATATGATTGATGATTCCCCATAGTATATGATTTATGCAATTACTTCTAGTTTTGAATGTTCCTCATGATTAGCATGATTTGAACAATTTTCTTTAATACGTGTGGATTTGATTATTCAAGTTGATTCCTTTTTTTGCATTAGGATATTGGATTAAGATCTTTGTTAAAAGTAGTTTGTGAATGATTTATGTTTCCAATTTCAAGTTATAGAATAATTCTTGCTCTACATTTTTAAGATTTAATGAGTTGTTAAGCAATTGTTTATTTCTACAACGATTAGTTAGGATTAATTACCTGCATTCCAATCTCTTATTGTTATCACGTAGAAAATTCCTACAACCCTGAAATAGAAAGATGAATCCAAGGTTGACATATTAATGTCGGATTAAGATTGATTTATAAAGTCATATTAGTGCACCAACAACACTCCACGGCATGATAAAGGATATTCAAATCAAAGTGGCGAAGTCAAGCACCCTCCCAAAAGAATAGAGCACCCCTTCAAAATTTTAGAATTCAGGCATTGGTCTAAACCGACCTGCTGATATTAATGCTTAAGCTTTAAATGTAATGAATGGGTTTTACTGTGTTTTCCTTCTATCTCAATTTTGTCAGGTCTATACTAGTAGAATAAATACAATGCTATCTCTTTTTGTAGTGACCAGGGATAATTGGGACTGGATTTACTCTTCTACAAATTTAAACATTAAATCCCATGGATGTATATGAATTGTAAATATCCCGTGTATTTTTCCGCAACTAAACACAAAATTAATACAAAGAGTACTCATTGTTGTTATAATAATAATAATATAGTAGGGTTACTTAATGAATTCCATGTCACATGAAATGTTCATATGGAAAGTTTGCAGGAGTGATCTCTTGTTGTTAACTACCACAAGAATGACAGTAGTGTGCTTATGCTTATGATTATGAGACTTGTCATGTGAATGATTGAAACAAGATAGGTTGAAAATTAAATTTTAAAATTAATGTGTATGAATAGCATGGAATCTGTGCAATTATGAACATGCATGACAATATGAATATGAACAAGTTTGGGTGCATGATTGAAGACATTTCTTGAATGTCTAAAGTGGATGCATACTACAAATTGAATTTATGATTATTCATTAAAACTTTTGTGTAAGTAGATGAAATGATAAAGTTGTGACTAATATATGAGGTTGGGATAATTTCATGTGTTTTTAAATTTTTCAACATCAAGTGTGCTAAGAAGCTAGCTAAACTCCTTGAAAATATCTTAGATGAGGATGCATGTGATGATAGCCAAGTTGTTAATTTTTCAGATTGTCCTATGATGTATCAATTACTTTAGCCCAATTAACGTCTTCATTTAACAATGCATGCAATTATTAGCAATGTATCCAATTATAAACAATAACTGAAGATATAATAATATATGAAATGAAAAAAAAAGACAATAACACAACCATTAGAGACAACAGATTGGTACAAGACCAAGGGAAAACCTCACAAGGGGGAAAATCCTTTCAAATCTTCTTATTTATTAGATCGTCATAAAAAAAAATTAGGAAAGAGTAAAATGAGCCCAATACATAAACTTGCAATAGATATTTGCATAACAAAATTAGAATGCAGAACTAAATAACAAAAAAGAGAAACCCTTTATCCATAAGACCAGTGAAGCCAAACTGTCAAACCCTAAATCAAAACGTTAGACGCTTCCAACAAGGAAGACTACTTGCGACTGAAACTTCCTAGACGCTTCCTTAACCACTGTGTGTGAGCATATTTATTTGACCCAGATGCTCCTAGGAAGATTGTATGCATGCGTTTGGGGACAAAAACATATAGAATTGCTCCAAACCCCCATACGGTCCCTTCCAACTACTATGCAAGCGACTGAGACTTCCCATACGCACCCTTGACCACTCTTGTTGGAAATAATGCTGAGAGGTGGGGGTTGAATCAGTATTATCAAATCAGATACTTTTCATTTTTCTTACTCAGATTCATATATGCTACTTCAGTTAAGGATATCTGCGTATATACGCAACTGTGTTAAAAGCAACTAGCGTACATCCAGTAACCTTATGGTTTAGTTAGTTCATCTTCAGTGAATGCATCAAAAAATTATTAACCATATGAACAGTAAACAGAATAGATCGTCACACATAAAGAGCACACATGAACACCATGATATAAGGTGGAAACCCAATGTGGGTGAAAACCACCTGCTACAATTTGTTTCTATCTTCCTTTAATAAGAAACTTCTTTTACAATGTACTGGTGCAGTCCTTTACCAATACGCAGGTTTCTACCTGCAGAAGGCTACAACCTTCTTAGCTCTTGTACTAGCCATTCCATTTACTAGTACGTAGGTGCTGGCCTACTGAAGGCTCCAACCTTCACTCGTTTTCCAGTTGCTCCTGGAATGGAGCTACAACCTCCTAGCTCTTGTACTGGCCAATATGTCTACCAGTACGTAGGTGTTGGCATACAATCATCCAAGGACCGAATTTCATACATTTTCATACTGGATCCATAACTACAAAACAATCATCATTGCAATACAACATGCATCATCAATCTCTGAATGACCCAATACCGAACCCCTGTCAACAACATAGTCACCAGAACACAGAACAGACTACATAACTCTGCAACAAAAACCAGATCCAATAGCAACTTCAAATATCATACTTCATATTGTATACACTACTTGGACAAACCCAACTTGCGTGTATACACGCTTTTACCAAAGACAACCCGCGTACAGATCTGCAAATTCTAACTCATAACTTTGCAGCTATTTCAGACATCATCACATACCCAGATCATAACATTCATACAATAAACATGCGTTAATATATCTAGTCTATCCATAATCAAACCATATAATGATAATCATTCCAAGCCTTAAGATCCCAATCCATCGTTCATCATCCTTCACATGAGTGCCTCCCTGGTTCAGATCAAGCAAGGCATCACCAACCCATAACCAACATCTAGATCTCACACTTTATCAGATGTTCATCACTTGCTCACTCTTTCACACCCTCTTGGCCTAATGATCTTCTCCTTATATAGGTTTAGGCTTCTCTCAATACCATGGTCCTAAACCATGTAGAACCAATACCTTGGACCCAATACATAGAGTTGTCATTTCGAACCAAATACCATGGACCAAATACCATGGACCAAAACCATGGTTTCCGACATGTACGTGCCTTTCCTTCTATGAACCTCCATGTGTACGTGTACGCGCCTTTTGCTCAGATAACACGTGTATATGTGCACTTTCATCACGGTCAACCTGCGTATATCTCTCTCTTTACCTACTGCACTATGATCTATCCTCTGAATGAGTTTCCATCATGGACAACACTTGTATCATACTTCTGAGTGAGTTTCCATTAAGGACAACACTTGAATCATAATGCCAACAACTCTGTGCATGTGTCTAGGGACCAACACTATCTGATCAGCTTCAAAAACTTTGGAAACTCCCTTCATGCTTCTATGCGAGCATCTGAGACTTCTTGGAAACTCCCTTATCCATTCTGTGTGTGCGCCCGGGGACTAAAATGCTTAGTTACGTGCGTACGACTGAGAAACAAAAACCCTAGATTCATGCAATATTCAACCCTGTAATTTTAGACCCTTGAGCGAACTTCTTTCGTCAAACCTATGTGAACCAATACAATAGAAGAGAGTAGAATATAGCTTAATCAAAGTGTCTAAATGAGCTTGAGTTATCTTCTATTTATAGGTTCCCATGAGGGTCCACTTGATGTTGAGGTTGGCCTATCCAATTGTAAATGTGCTTAGGGTCAACCTATTCCAATATACATGAGTGGACAAAATAATTCCAAAATCAACTTCTTCATATCCAAATAGGGTGATATTTAGGTCGATATTGGTCCTCTCTAAAATAGGAGCTTAAGGAAATCACCATCTCAGTGATCTGAGTTGTCTAAGCTCGAATTTGACCCTAGTTGAAAAAATTAACGCTCCCTCTCAACTAGGAAGATGTTATGAAACCAGCTCACAAAAATATAGAAAAGATAGATGAATGCCTTAGAAATTAGCCTCTTCAAGGGGGCAACCTCCTTTACATTACACAAATGAATAATTCTTGGATGATACAAATGACAAGACCTCCTTTCTATATATAGGATTCTAAGGGGTCATAATATAATCAGAGCCGACATAATAATAATAATGTAAGGACACAATAATAACAATATGGGGACTACATGGGCACAACAATATAATAAGGGGGCTGTATTAATAACAATAAGGTGTTGCACTAGTAGTATAGGGACCTAACATGCCCCTTTCCTTCAAAAGTGTTGTCCTCAATGCTTTAGTAGTTCTTAATGCTTCCGTATAAAATTATCATCCTTCCATGTGGAATCTTCAACGGGTAAGTTCTTCCACTTGATGAGATATTCTGAAGTTGATCAATTTCATAGTTTGCAACTTCTCGGTTCTGTGAATGCTTCAGGTTCCAATATGATTTTTCCTTCATTGTCAAGTTCTAGCAATATTGTTGGAACTGGGATCTTCGGAAACTTTTGAATGAGTTCCAATATTGCTTCATCATTCTTCCATTGATCCCTTGCTTTTTCTATTAAATTTGGTTGGATATTATACCAACCTCTACCATTTCTACAACCATATGTTCAATTTCACTCATTTTGGCATATGGATATCTATAAGGCCTGATGTTTGGAGGAACACTTCCTGGAATAAAATGAATAGCATCATCATGATCAAGAATATGTGGGAGACCTTTGGGAGTCTCAAATACCTTGGAATGATTGTCCAAGATTTTTTGGAGACCTGGAGAAATACATGATTTCAATGTGGGAACCATTAGCGAGCATAATTGTGCAATTATGCTCGTTTTTCTTTCCTTAGAAGCTTTGTCATTCTGTTAGAGCTGATTATCTTTCCTGGTTTCCCTGTGATACCCCTTAATTCAACTTCTTTTCTTTCTGAATAAAATTTCATGAAAATTTCTTGAAAATTAAAAGCTATTGTACCCAAGAAATGTAGCCATTGGACTCCTAGTACAACATCAGTACCACCCATTGGAATAGAAAGCATTGGGCTATTCTGCTAGGTCCCTATAATACTAGTGATTACCCCATTACTATTGTACTTGTACCCCTTATTAATATTGTTGTGCCCCTATTGTCCCCATATTTTTATTACTGTGCCCCACAGAATCCCTCTATTGTTATTTTTGTGGCTTTATATTATTATTGTTAGGTCGGCTGGGTTATATAGTGACTCCTTAGACTCCTATATATAGAAAGGAGGTTTTTTCTTTTGTATCATCCAAGAATTGTTCATTTTTTTAATGTAAAGGAGATTTCCCCCTCGAAGAGGCTGAATTCTAAGGCGTTGATCTCCCTTTTCTATCTTTTTGTGAGCTGGTTTCATAACATTTGGTATCAGAGCTTTGGATTCTAGGATTTCGCTGCTCCAAATAGGTCATCGTGGAATTTTCGCTATAACTTTTTTTCTGCGACGTTTCAGAAGCGAAAAAAAAAAAAAAAAACCCATTTGAGATGAAATCGCACTAAATCTCATGTCTGAATTTTAGAGCTTTTTGCACTATATTTGTGGAGATATGATTTGAGGAAGTTGGTATTTTTGTAGACTCCTGAATTACATTCCAAACAGGTGACCTGAGGAAAATCGTCATAACTTTCTCCTTGAGCATCAGATTGAAATTTTGTAAGAAGGTACGGAAAGAGTATGGAATGTAGTTTCCTGTGTATATTTTTTAGTGCCAAAGGTTGAAATAGTGACACGTGGCACTTCATACAAGTTCACTCTTCTGGAAAGGTCTATAATCAAGTCATCTTGGGAGATTGTGCATAACTTTTCTGGGAGAATCCAATTTGGATCAGACTGGTGGCATTGGAAAGAGGATGTAGAGGGATACTACAAGTCGTAATTTCAGAACTAGATGATCTGAAATTATAGAGATACATCAGACTCAATATCAAGCTTCTACAAAGTGAAAAAAAGGTGTGTAGTTTTTTTAAATTTTTGCATAAGCTTGGTTTGAAAAATTAGTTTGAAGGAATTCAAAGGACATAGTAAAGCATTATTATCGGTAATTGATGCATCGAGGAAAGAAAATGCAAACACCTAGTAAGCAACCTGAAAGCTCTAGCATGACTCATGAAGAAGAGGAAGAAATGCAACATGATATATCAAAATTACGAGACCAAGTGCAATAAGTGTCACTTGCACAAAAATTAACAGAATCTAAGATGAAAGATGTAGAAGCTAAGATGGATGGTTTAAAGAAAGGTGTAGAAGCTAAGATGGGTTGTTTAAAGAAAGGCATAGAAGCTAATATGGATGACATGGATGATAAGATGGAAGAATTAAAGATAAATATGGATAAGTTGCTACAAGAAATGGTCACTAATGGTGAAAGGGTAGTAAAGGAAACTCATGATGAGAACAAAAGAAATGTTAATCATGATTCCATAGACTCTAATGTTGGATCGAAGACCACCATATTCCAAAAATCGATATGAGGAAGTTTGATGGCAAGGATCCCGCAACATGGATATTACAGATGGAGCAATTTTTCGATCTCAATAATGTGAAAAACACACAAAAGGTAAGTATTGCAACTTTATATTTGGAACCAAATCAGTTTGTATGGTATCAATGGCTTTGCTCTCATAAACAAAT